>MU172936.1:407798-434018 GCA_016695475.1 Suillus decipiens | reverse complement strand
CCTTAGTCTAAAAGCGACGCTTACCAGCCTCAACTCAGCTAGTTCCGTGTAACCTTACTTGGAACTACCTTCATTGTTGTAGAACGCATCCAACTCAGCCAGCCTCGTACTTCCTCGTACTCGGTTGTCTTCGTTGTTTGCCTTACCCGAAACCACGACTCTTGATACTGCTTGTTTGCGGCAGTCGTGTTCAGAACTATCCCAGTTCATAACAAAAGATTAGAATCCATTTTCAACACCGTCGACTATCTAGTCTTCGGCCCCTACCCATCGACCGATCGCTCCAATCAAAAGTCTTAGTGGACTGCCCTCGCCGCGCACTTAAGCAAGAAGGATTACACTCCTGTACGACATTGCTATTCGCCCAGAATGTCGACGAAAGAACATGAATTCAAGATTGGTATGCCCACCATCTTTGATGGAGAACGAACCTTATCGAAATCGTTCCTCCTGTCGTGCCATGCATATATGGATATCAATACGAAGTTATACACCACCAATCAGCAGAAGATCATCTTCATCTGCTCCTTTATGGAGAAGGGAAATGCTCGTATCTGGAAAGAACACTTCCTCAAAGAGGCCCACTCGAAGTCCCCTCACGAGTACGGCAAACTCGAAGACTTCCTCAAAAGTTTCAATAAAGCGTTCGCACCCTTAGATCCAGCTCGATCAGCAATCACCAGACTTCGTGACCTGAAACAGGGTAACAAAGACCTTCAAACCTATGTCGCCGACTTCACTCTTCTAATGAACCAAGCGGGAATCACCGACGAATTAACCAAGATTCAATTCTTCCAAGACGGTCTCAATATGGGAATCCTCACCTGATTGTTCAACACCGGAGATCTTCTCGACACTCTTGACGAAGTAATCACCACTTGCGTTAATATCAATAACTCTTATCATCGCCTCCAATCTATTCATAACCGCTATGCACCCCAGAAGAAGTCCCAGAAGTACGGAACTACCCGTTACTCCTCTTCCCACGATCCAAATGCTATGGAAGTTGATCGCCTTACTCATGCCGAGAAGGTCGACCTGATGAAGAAGGGCAAATGCTTTAACTGCAAACAGCCCGGGCACCGCGCGAATGGTTGCCCAAAGAAGAAGGAGCGTTCCACTCCTGTACGCCAGACCAAAACTGAAGCTTCAGGGTCTGGGTCGAAGATTGAAGAAATAGAAAGTGATGACGAAGAAACTGTGAGGCGGTTGGCCCAGGATTTTTAATCTGGAGAAACAAATCGACGTATGTCTCTCCATCTGTACTATTACGACTTGTACGCGCTGTAGGTGAACGAAAGGAACTTCGCGTTCCCATTACTCTTATCTCTCATACTCGTCCGAAATCCGTCGAAACCACCGCCGTCATCGATTCCGGAGCAGCTGGAACTTTCATTTCCGAAGAATTCGTGAATCTTCACAATATTTCACGAAGACGACTTAGTAAACCATTCAAGGTTACTACTGCCGATGGCTCCTATGTAAAAGGGGGCCCGATTACACATTACTGTCTACTTGTTGTCAAGATAGACGACCGAACCATGTACAGGAAATTCAATATCACCCATCTTGGCAGAAGGGATCAAATCCTCCTTGGTATCCCTTGGCTGCGCGCCATGAATCCGGCCATCGATTGGACCGCCGAAACAGTGACGTTATCACGCACTAAGAAATCTGATCTTATCGAGATAGATGTCGATACAGATAGGAAGAAGGCGAAATTACCGCTTCTTTTCAAACATCCAATCCCTGTGAAATGGAAGAATTCGAAACTTCTACGCTCCACTACACCTTTGCTTATTTCCACCCCCTCACTACCAAACTCAATTCCTGTCAACCCTCCTCTCAACAATGCTCCTCAGACACCCCCTGCCCCACCAGTAAAGCCTTCACCGCCACCATCTCCTATGGTCACCAGGCCGACTCTCCCCAAAGATACTCGTCCTCGACGACCTGTTTCTCCTATTCCTAAACCCGATAAGAGACGCAATGACAGAGAGTCATCGCCTAGACCCGCACCTACCCCAAGAGAGCAGCGACCACCTGAAGAGCAGCGAGAGCATGTCAGAAAAGCGGAGGACTCACCTGCCTTAGCGAGACCCGACAAAAAAGTGCGCCTTGATTTTGAGGAAGGACGAGCGACCGAAGAAGAATTCCTTCAAGGAAAACCATTCCTCTCCCCCGACGAACCTTCCTCTCTCAGAGAAGAACCTCCTGCACTTGTACCGTCCCCTGACGACGACGAACCATTCTTCGACACTATGCAGGACATCTGGACAGAGCCCGAAGTCCGAAACGTCGCAACCTATGAGCTAGGGGAAGGAGAATTCCTAGTGGAATACGATATAGAAGGGATACAGATGCGGATCGTCGAAGAAGTCTCTATGGACACGCCGCTTACTCGCGACGGTACCTCCCAGTTGGAGCAGCTTCCAAATTACTCTCAAGTATCGCTCGCTCCGCCTTCCTTCGAGGAGACAACCAAATTTAGCAATAAAGCCCAGGAGTTCGCCACTGATGAGAAGGAGAAAAGAAAGAAAAGCTTCAAAGAACTCGTCCCCTCGTACCTTCACGACTTCCACGATATCTTCACGAAGGAGGGGCTTAATAAATTACCTCCAGAACGACCTGGTATTGACCACCGAATCGAGACCAAACCAGGATTCGTCCCTCGAACTTCGAAGATCTATCCCTTATCTGGAAAGGAGAGAGAGGCCGTCAAAACTTTTATCGATGAAAACGTTGCAAAGGGGTTCATTTCCGAATCTAAATCGCCCCAAGCAAGTGGATTCTTCTTTGTGGGAAAGAAGAGTGGAGAACTGCGTCCGTGCCAAGACTACCGCTACATCAATGATTGGACGATTAAGAACGCCTATCCACTTCCTCTACCGATCTCCCTTATCGCCCGCCTCCATGATGCACGATTCTTCACCAAAATGGATATTCGGTCCGGTTATAACAACATCTGCATTCACCCCGATGACCGCTGGAAAGCCGCATTCACTACCAAATTCGGTCTATACGAACCTAATGTCATGTTCTTCGGCCTCTGCAACTCCCCTGCTACGTTCCAGGCCTATATGAACCGTATGTTCCAGCAGGAGATCAACGAAGGGTGGATGGTTATCTATATGGACGACATCCTAATTTTCTCGAAGACACTCGACGAACACCGGAAGCGCACCCGAAGGGTGCTTGAGCGCATACGACAAGAACAGCTCTTCCTGAAACCAGAGAAGTGTACATTCGATGCAGAAGAAGTCGAATACCTCGGGATGATCATCCGTCCCGGAGAAGTCGCTATGGACTCTGCCAAGACCAGGGGAATCGCGGAATGGCCAATCCCGCGTACCGTAAAGGACGTTAGATCCTTCCTCGGGTTCTGCAACTTCTATCGTACATTTATCTCACATTATTCCGATATCGCTCGACCCCTCATCGAATTGACGAAGAAGAACGCCGTCTTTACCTGGTCTACCGAATGCCAGGATACCTTTGATACATTGAAAATGAAGTTTACCCAACAACCGGTACTTCGGAACCCTGATCCGCTTCGGCAATTTGCGGTTGCCACTGATGCGTCCCTTGTTGCGACAGGGGCTGTTTTACTTCAAACCGACGAAAATGGGGTTTATCATCCCTGCACCTACCTCTCGCAGTCCCTTAACCCTGCTGAACAAAATTATCAAATTTTCGATAGGGAACTGCTAGCCGTGATCCGTGCCCTTACCGAATGGCGCCACTACCTCGAAGGGAACCCGCACCCTATCATCATTTTTACCGACCACAAGAACTTGCTGTATTTCCGAACAGCTCAGAAACTAACCAGACGGCAAGCCCGTTGGCAACTTATACTCTCCACCTTCGACATCGAACTTCACCACGTCGCTGGTTCCAGACTGGCCGCTCCTGATGCCCTCTCACGCCGCCCTGATCATGATAATGGCGGTCATGATAATGAAGACACCATTCTTCTTCCTGATTCCCTTTTTGTCCGACTCATCGATTCAGATCTACTTGATGTATTGGGCTCTTCTGACCCTCTCGATGATCTACTTTTCAAAACTGCGTCAGATGCCTTAGACGGTGTTTGTCTTCCTCCCATGAAGTCCGCCCTCTCTGATTGGAAGATCAATAATGGTGTCCTTTACTTCCGTGACCGTGCCTATATTCCGCCTGCCCACCGGGCCGCCCTATTGGCCCGTCACCATGACCATCCCTCCGCCGGCCATCCAGGGCGTTTCAAAACCGAAGAACTTGTCAAGCGAGATGCTTGGTGGCCCTCCATGGGGGTCTACATTCGTAAATACGTGGAGGGTTGCGCCCTTTGTCAGCAAATGAAAGCGGATACTCACCCTGTTCGCCCCCCGCTTGCCCCTATCTCCTCCTCTGCGACTCGCCCCTTTTCCCAGGTCTCTGTCGACCTCATTACCGATCTGCCCGTTAGCAACGGCTTTGATAGCATCATGGTCGTGGTAGACCATGGGCTTACGAAGGGGGTAATTCTCATCCCCTGTTTGAAAACTGTTACCTCCGAAGGCGTAGCAAAACTATTCCTGAAACATGTCTACCGTCGCTTCGGCCTCCACGATAAAGTCATATCAGACCGTGGTCCACAATTCTTATCCAGATTTTCCAAAGAACTTGCCCGCCTTCTTGATTATCAAATCGCCCCATCCACGGCGTATCATCCCCAGACCGACGGTCAAACCGAAAGACTCAATCAGGAACTCGAAACGTATCTCCGGATCTACTGCCAGAATAACCCCGATGAATGGGTAGAACATCTTCCTATCGCGGAATTCGTCCATAACCATCACAAACACGACGCCCGAAATGCTTCCCCCTTCTTCCTGATGATGGGATACGAACCGCGTGCTATTCCCCATCTCATTCCCGACTCACCAGTACCATCAGCAGAAGAACAAGTACGCTCCCTGCAAAAGATTAGGGAAGAAGCAATTGCATGCCATAACCTGGCAATGCAACGAATGGCAGAACGATCGCACGGGAAGAAATACACCCCGTGGAAGGTTGGCGATAAAGTTTGGCTATCCGCGGAAAACCTCCGACTAAAACTCCCATCTCGGAAACTCGCACCGAAACGATACGGGCCGTTCCCCATCGAAGAAGTCTTATCGCCCATCACATTCAAACTCCGCCTACCGAAACAATGGAAGATTCATCCCGTGTTCCATGCTTCAGTCTTATCCACCTATAGCGAAACTGATGTGCACGGCCCGAACTTCCTGGAACCACCGCCTGACGTCATCGAAGAAGAAGAAGAGTACGAAGTTGACGCAATTCTATCCCATAAAGGATCCGGCAAACGCCGACGATACCTCATATCCTGGAAAGGGTACTCCTCAGCCGATAACGAATGGATCCCAGAGGACAATCTCCAAAACTCCGCTCGAATTCTGAAAGCATATAAGACGAAGCATGCCCTCTGATGCCTTTCAAGCTCGAACCACTACTAACAACCCAGTCTCACCATGTCTTTCACATCCGCTGCTGTCTCCAACTCTGAAATCACCCTCGTCAACTGTCCATCGTTCATCACCCCTGTACCCCTTTCCCGTCAGTACGCCGTCGCTGACCTCGATGACTCCCAATCCACTGTTACCGACTTCGAAGACCCGTCCCAAGAAAATTACCCCAACGTCGTCGCCGACATTGAAAACACCTCCCTTATCATCTCCGCCCTCCTCTGCCAGGGCCACACCATCGAGATCGACAACCGTCTTCAGCGCCACCACAATCATGTCCCCCAACTCGTCGTTAATCTCATTAGAACTGCCTCTCTATTGGGCAGACTCGCAACCGAAATCCCGGACGAACACGTCCGACAACATCTATACCACATTGAAAGATGTATCCAGCATTATGGTGTGCTGCTGCTTCCCGATACTTTTAAGAGCGATGTGGAGGAAGTTATCCACGTTATCACAGAACGACGAGCGGGTGTCGCTCGTCCTCCATCACCGCACACATCTAGCCGAATGCATACTTCACTCACCTCCTCCTACTCGACTCCTTATCCTCATGTTGATGCTCTTAGGGGCCTGCTATCTAGTGTTGAGGAAGCATCGACCTTCATCGTAAAAGACCTCCACCTTCGTGTAGCAGGGTGTCCCACTGCGCAAAAAACTTTAGAACGAATCGCTACCACCGCTCTCCCATCCTATGCGGAAAAGACGCATCCCCATTGGGTTAGTGACGCCACACTTGCAGCGCAGTTAACGCTGCTCAAGATCCACCCCCCTCTTGTCATACCCTCGGAAGAAGAACTCGCGTCCACTACGCGAGCCCTGGCAGAAACCAATTTCATCTGCACCGAGGAGCACCCAGAAGCCCTCTATACCGTGTTCACCGATGCCCATGAAGAAATCGTCGCCGCCAGAGTAGTGTCTGATACGTTCGGTCTTCATAAAGACCTCCCCACTGCCACCCTTACCGACCCGTCTGCCTCCGGGCAAATTCCCCTCGAAGCCCTAGGACAAACGTCCTCCTCGTCCCCAGACGAACTAGTAGCCGCTGCTGAAGAAGTAGCACCGCCCACGCCCGCCCCCTTTCAAGGGTCCTTACCAGATGACCGACCATCTCGAAACCGAAAACGCCATCGCGGTTTGGCATACAGCAAGAGAAATTCGCGCTCTGCTAGCCCTAGACCACTTCCTGTCCCTTCCCCACTCCGCCAATCTCATTTGAGTCGTGATGAGAACATGAAGTGCCAAATCTGCCAGCAATACGGGCATCGTCAGATCACCTGCCCAGAGTATAAATGCCGTATTTGCGAGAATCTCCAACCGGGCCACCTTACTTTATACTGCCCTCGGTTTCATGGAACACCACCATTCACTCTTACGTACAAGGATGATGGCTTCTACGAAGCACTTCGTACCTGGGAGACGTACCTTGACTCGGTCCATACCGCGATCCCCAAGATCGATGCAAAGCAACGAGACGAGCTTAGACGGCGGGGGGCAGAAGAAGCTGCGTATATGATGCGCCGTACTGGAGGGGATGAAGAAGACAACTTCGAGTATTCCGACGACCCCATCTACTACCACAACCAAAGTGACTAAGTCAGTGACTTTGTCCGTAAAACGGGGGTAATGTTACAGTCACTGTACGCCCCTCTATTTTCTCTTCTCTACTTACACTTGTCCCCTCTATGCCTATGTCATCATTCCCTTGTATATTACTTTCGCCCACGGTCACTTGACCGTACGTTCATACGTGACTCATTCTGACTCATTCTCATTTCTGACGTCATACGTTCAACACGTTGTATTTCACTGCCTTCCTTAACAGGATACGTAGCCAATACTTATCTCCTCGAGCCTTCCCTAAACGGCCTATCTACTTACGTATATAAGCTCGAGTAGATACGTTGCAGATTCCTCATTCTAATCTTACTGGGTTTTACCTGGATTATTCCTTCGCTAAGGACCCCCAATCCTTAGTCGTCTAAGATCGTATCTAAGCCTAGCACACCTAAGCCTTAGTCTAAAAGCGACGCTTACCAGCCTCAACTCAGCTAGTTCTGTGTAACCTTACTTGGAACTACCTTCGTTGTTGTAGAACGCATCCGACTCAGCCAGCCTCGTACTTCCTCGTACTCAGTTGTCTTCGTCATTTGCCTTACCCGAAACCATGACTCTTGATACTGCTTGTTTGCGGCAGTCGTGTTCAGAACTATCCCAGTTCGTAACAAAGAGCATGAGTGGCAACTTTATGATGATCATCTATTGTGGTCAAGGAAACAGGTAAAAACATTGAGTTCCCCATTCCACGAATATATCGTTTTGGCCCATGCAATTCTTGAATTGCCATTGCTGCTTCCTCAACTATCAGCTCATTTAATTCTCGAAGAACTGTATCAGTGGCTTCAAGATATCGTCGAGGATGTACAGCTATGTGAAGAAGAGCTATGGCTTGCTCTGGTGACTGGTCTCGTAAACATTGGGCATACCAGATAGGTGACCATGATTTTGCTGCAGGTGCATAGGGTCCCCTCAGGTTACTTGTAGGATTTTCACCCTTGGATCTACCACTTCCATGCACCTCAGGTTCAGGTGGTTTGTTCACCTTTTGCTTTTGAAGCGTCATTTGAATTCTCGGGTGTTGGCTGCCTTTTTCCTTGGATGACAATATGAGGTTAGGAACATCACTTCCCACCTGTAGTTTGTCACGCACTTCATTCATTTCATCAACATTAAGGACATAAAATTGATTGGTAGAATTGTCCGTATTCGACGGTGTACAAGATGATGATGAATATGAGAACTTAGTCGGCAAGGGCGTGCTACCTTCCAACTTTTTTAAAAACCCAAACTTTTGACTACTCCCTTCCTTTCATCGTCATTAAGATCTTCAAGCATTTGACGAATAGCTTGAGCATGATTTTTGCAATTCCGTGCTATATGACCAGCTTGGCCACAGCAATAGCAAAGATTGTTCTCGCGAGCACACTGACAACTAAGGTCCATGGGCTGTCCTCAACCTCCATAAGTGACTCCACTACTATCAGTACGGTCTCCTGTGGATGACGAAGAAGGATTCGGCTGAGGTGCTGAAGTTCTGTGAGGAGGAAGATGATAATTGGGATTGGGAGTTTTTCGGTTAGTTCCCATACCCTGTTGAGATTGATGTCATTCAAGGATCCGGCCTTTAACCAAAATCCGATGCGTCCACTTTTCAAGGTCTCGACAGCCATACATACCTGGTTCTTCATCAACTGAATCAATAATATCAAGATGAACATTGGTATGAAGAATATTAATAAGATGGTCAGCAGTGGCAGAGTTGGGCTTGATGTTGGTATATTCGGCAGTGACGAGGATTTGCATCCAGCAAGTCAAAAACTCCTCAATAGGCATCTTTCCCTGCATAAACGTGGATAGACGCTCCTGCGCATCTCGAATCTCATTGATAGGAGAAAATGCGCCTTTAAGTTCCTTGACAAACACGTCCCAATCCCAGCGAGTTGACAATGACTTGGCCTTCTCACGATCATAGGCTAATGCTGCCCATTCTCCAGCAAAACCGGTTTTCATGTAGGACATGGTGAAAATGATCTTTTGCTTCGACGTCGGAACGACAGTGTCCTGACTCTCAAAATATATCAGGACGTGACGAAACCACGCCACGAATGCATCTTTCGAGCCATCAAAATCTGCCGGCTTTACGACCTTAAAGGCCTTGAGGGGAGTAGTATCGGTCATGATAGGTATTATAGGGGTTGTGAATATTGTGGCGTTGAAGCCGAAAAAATACGGATAATAGCTTGCGAATCAGTTACACGAGTGTATCGGCGAGTTCGAAGGATTTGATAGGAACTGAAAGAATTGGTAGGGCTAGTCGCGGGCCGATGCTAACGTCGTGCTTTTGTCAAACGTCTCAGAATCGAGGCGCGACTCAAACACAACCAACAATGACCTGAATGCTGAGAGAAAAGACCATTGGTGAGTACTAATACATAACTAATACTAAACAATACCTGAGAGAAAAGACCAGCACGACGTTAGAAAGAAAAGGAGAAGTCGAGCGATCTAGGAAGCTTTGACTGAGTAGCAAACGTGCGTACATCAAGTCTCGTGACCGAAACGTGAAATGTTCATGACAAAATGTTGTAAGGGCTCCAACTGTTTTGGTTTATTTACTGTTTAACGTGTGAATCAATGGTGAATATCTCTCATCTTTATAGCGAAAAGGCAGCTCCCGTCGCTTGAGATAGTTGGCGACTCAAGCTCATCTGAGGGAACCACTACCCTATCCTAAGAGTAAGTGTATACCGAGCGAATCCGGTTACGTGATGGACCTGAAGGTTCAAAGTCATGTGCCGAATCACATGACCGATATAGCACTTATCGAAAGTAAAATCTGGGCTCGAAGTTCAAACCGAAGAGTACGTACTGTATACGGTTTACATATTATAGGTTCTCACACATACTCCCGGCGGTACCTTTTCAAGTTCTGCCTCCGTTAGAGTTTGATACTTCACCGGCACTCTTCGTTGCTCGGATAGTCCCGATTACGTATATAAACAGGCTTTCAAGTCCTCTTGGCCTTGTCGGCCATGTCGTATACACTTCACACAGCATTCTCCAGCTCCAACAGCCTCTACCACAGTTGGCGGAATGGCACCAGGGTAACTCAGAAACCGCTGACAGTCGTACTAGTACTAATCATCATGTACTGTGATTAGCTAAAGTAAATTCTATGAACAAATTGGATTACAAGTTTAATTAGCAGGTTCAAGGTAACTGTGATGCAAGACCTCACAAGACCCATAGAGAAAGAGTGGATGCTGATGATTGGAGATTCTAAATCAACGGAAGTCGAGGATCTACGCGCATTTTGCTATATATTGGATAACTATCCGTAAACAAAATAATGCAGATAAGTGACGCAGAGCAATTCAACTCAAACGGCATCACGGATATCTCGGATTTCGTTTTGCTGTCTTCTGTTTACTTGCGGAGCTTGGCAAACACAAGGATTCCGATATTTTGGGGCGCAAAGTACACCATTCATTTGATGACGCTCCGCCGGCAGTATTTGAACCTACCCATTTATCATTTTATGGTTGTCCGTGGGACTGGTGATCCTCATACTGTCAGCATCAACCAACAACGAAGGGCACAACCCCATAAGCTAATAAAAAATACAATGACATATTGCAACCGTTCAGAACGTTCAACATTCCCCAGTCGCCCCCCGCATGTCCGATGCCCGAAAGGATGACCTTGCAAAGCAGAGCCTTGGTAGGAACGCGAAGGTTTGCCATCTTCAGCACTAATGTGCTCCCGTTTTTAGCTGACTTGATCTTGATTCATTCGCTGGATTCATCTCACGTTACCTCAGTGGAGCGTATGCCATCTCCTAGCAATACTGTGTGAGTTTTTATTTCATGTTTTAGTATTCTCGGCTAATATTTTTTCCACTCTCAGCATGACTCATTATCTGAACGGTCCAACAAATGGCTTCTGAGTCTCTTTCCTGCATACAATCCCACACACTAGCAGCTACTTTCTGCGCTTGCAAAGGCATTTGAGTTTCGTCCACTCATGAACTCACCGATTTTGTTCTGGACTGCCAGATTCAAATTAAATATCATCTGCACGTGTCTGCGTGGCGCACGTCGTGCGCATGCTTCTCTAGAAAAGTGATACTCTCAGCAGGATGCTATCTACAGCTCTGCTTTTTATGATAGCGCTGGCTATACCGACTGTTTTGGCTGTACCTGCGAACCCTGGGGGTGTCAGCACGACTGCCCAGCTGGCCTCTGCGGTTATTTCTCCCTTCGTTAGTCAGTCTTTCCGCAGCCCAGCGTCAACGTCTATCGGCACATCCTACCTGACAACCCCTTCACAAGCTGCCGTCACGACAGTCATTACAATCATAGTCACCGACGTCGTGACAACTACGATTGCAATCACTCCTACGTCCACGTCTACAGTCGCCGAGACTGTGACTGCAACAGCCACTGCGACCACCACTAGCACTAGCACGCTATGGGGCAGTCGGACAGCATGGGCGGCTCCTCTGGACATGAAAGACTTGTCTGCGTTTAACGTCACTCACTTCCCCAGCGGGAAGCAGAATATCGCCATCATCGACAGTGTCTCTGCACTTGCCATCGTACCAGGAGGATCTGTGTACGCCCAGAATATAATCGAGTCACAAAGCACAACAGATACACCGAACGTTTCGGACTTTACCGCAGCTTTACAGCTTGTCTATCCAGCATACTCCGTCAACCCTTCCAGCAAATCCCCTGGTGGAGCGGAGTTCTATGCATCGCCATTGAACCTGAGCAATGCTAAAAGCGTCACAATGGAATACAGTGTCTATTTTCCGGCGGATTTCGACTGGGTGAAGGGTGGAAAGCTACCGGGTCTGTACGGCGGCCATACAGGCTGTTCTGGGGGCGCTGCTGCCGAAGACTGTTTTAGCACACGGTTAATGTGGAGGCAAGGCGGTGCCGGGGAACTATATCTAGTTTGTCGATCCACTTTGAAATTATGAAGGGGCTGACCTGTTCACAGTACGCTCCAAAGAGCAAACAAACAAAGGCGTTGTGTTCTGATCCCCAGTCGGTCTGCGATTCCGAGTATGGGCTCTCAATCGGAAGGGGATCGTTCCACTACAGCACAGGGAATTGGACGACACTGCGCCAGGACGTCGTGCTCAACACACCTGGAAAGCAGGATGGAATATTCGCTTTGTTTGTTAACGGGATGCAGGCGATCAAACGAACAGACATATTTTATCGGGAAGCACCTCGGCAGAAGGAGCCGAAATCAAAAACCACTTCCAAGTCTTCGACATCGCCAACTCCACAGCAAACACAAGGTGGTCTGCTGGGAATTTTGGCAGTGACTACCACAGCGCAAGAAGCCGTGGCTTCTCAAGCATCCGCCATCCATACGGCACGAGAAGCCCCAACGATCCTCATCGCTGACAGGCTGAATACAATCACCAGTGATTCCAGCGATGAACCAGCGGTCGGTTTTATTGGCCTTTTCTTCAGCACCTTCTTCGGCGGGCACGGAAACGGCTGGGCCACCCCAAAACAACAGTATACATGGTTCAAGGACTTCGCTATTACGCGAAATTTTTGATAAGATCCTGACCTATCGAATAACTGCACAAAGGTCCTGTCCATTCACAATCAAAGAGCTATCCTGAAAACAATCCATACCGAAAGATGAAAACCGCCAGCAGCCCCAGAACTGCAGACACCACGAGCCACATCCCCGTTCTTGACACTGGTCCCATAGATACTGCTTCTTCCAATGCGTCCTCGAGGGACTTTGCCATCGCCTCCATTCCGAACATCTTCTTGGCACGGTCCCGAGCTCTCGCAGAGAGCGCCTTCCTATCTGTCTCTGAGAGATTACAAATGTCTTCCAATGCCTGAGCCCACACTGATGGCTGGGGACCGTAGAGCCATCCGGTCCTTTGATCTGCTGGCTGGTCAACGATACTCTCGGTGGGGCCACCGCTATCGCAGGCAAGTATTGGCAAGCCACATATCATGCCTTCCACTGGTCCAATTCCGAAATGTTCATTAGCTGGGGTATATAATAGAGCGAGCGTAGATTGAGCCTGGAGTAGACCTGAACGCTGGGCGGTGGTAAAGTTTAAAAGGAACAATATATCTGGTTCATTCGGGGTTATCTTCGGGAACGATGGTACTGCCACACGGGAATGTAACGGGGTGATGACATTGTAAGTTAGGCCATTGACCTGAGCCAATTCGATGAGAGATTTCAGTGTGCGTATGTTATCTTCTAGACGGGGATCATAGCCACCTGGAAAATAGTCAGTGATGAACTCGTATAATGACTGTTACGCGACCAACCAGCAAGAACCAGCCTCACGTCTGATGTGTTCGGATCCTTGTTCCGCAGTATGGCAAATGCTTCTATTGCTAAGGCAGCATTCTTTTTCATCTCAAACCGGTTGAGGGACAATAGTGTTCGCCGTCGTCTTAACCAAGTGTTTGAATGATTCATGCATGGAGTAAACAAAAATACGCTTACGAAGCAATCTGAAGGATATCAGGATCTGATGGGTTGACTGGTGAAATATAGGCTGTGACATTAATTCCAGGATAGACGACTTTCAGCTGGTGTCTAAGGGAGGAGAAGTGCGACTTGGTGACTCGTGCAGTGAACTTCGAGTTGGCGAGAATTAGGTCGGCCTGTACTATATCTCCCGTAAATGGTAATTCTGTACAAATCGTGGTATACATACTCGTAGTCACCTCCTCTAGCCAGTCCATTGGGAAGCGATAGATGCGTTTCAGGATACTGACATTTTTCACCCGCCGGTCCTCTTCATAGGCACCATTTGCAAGAAGCTTGTCCGGAAAATGGCAGTAGAAGACGACGCGCTTCCCACAAAACCTTCGGAGGAACGGTATGCAAGTAGAGAGTTGATCAACGAAGAAGACATCGTATTGATGCGCTGATGTGCACATGAGGTGCATTGTCAGATGTAGCTGCCTTGCATGTGCAAACATGATATGAAACATTCCTCGTATAGACCGAGGTAGCGGTGAGAGTATATGATGGATGCACAATCTTCCTGCAAGGGAGGGCTGCATAATGGTGACACAGTCACCGAACAAGTATTTTCTGACGTACCATCTCTTGTCTCATCAAAACAGTGGTGCTGGTCATGATGAGAGGTATATATATGCACAGAGTGACCCAGGGATTGCAAACCCAATGCAGCGTCTACAACCAGCCTTTCAGCTCCTCCTACGTGTCATAATGTGAGTTGGGCTCTGTATTCGAATCCACCATGACATACACACCAATTCCTAAGTCAGGGTGAATGAACGCAATGCGCAACTTTGAGCTCTTCACCATCCTTCAGATTTAACGAGCAGTAGGTGTTGCGACAGGCTTGAATTGACTGTTTGTCACGCTCACTGAGTCACTCTCTGACTTCAACTCCAACTCTCAAATGGATCGGTAATTCAATCAAAGAGAGCACCTGAAGCTTCTAATTATAAGGTTAGTGATACTCTTAACGTCTTGTTTATTCCCAAGTCTGTGCTAAGATAGTGTGATCGGGCTTAGTCACAGTTAAATCACTCTGAAATGATACCCAACTCCGTTTCTGCACTCAAGGCAAGACGCCGCGCAAATATCCCTGAGCTTCCTCCAGAACTTTGGGAGATCATTTTTCATCATGCCACATACGTCCCCGACGTCTTCATTCCTGAGATTTACGAATATTCAGGCATTCTCGGGTCCCTTTTCAACCGCGACCATCATCCTCTCATCAGGCGCTCCTTAGTGACCAGGCGTTACCTTGTTCGGGTTTGCAAAAAGTGGTGGCACCTGGCTACGCCATTCCTTTACAGATCAATTTTCATTGGTCGAGGTCGGTGTCTGTCATCGCTCGCCAGCGCACTAGCATTCTCGGCTCTCGGAAAAGGCGTGATTCTGGGTGAACGGCCTCTAGGTTCTTTTACTGAAAGGCTGGACATTGTAATACGCGACAAGACCCAGGCTCATGGGGACACAGATTTGGAACTTCTCGCAGCAGTTGTCAGGTGTCTTCCGAATCTTGCCATCGTATCAGTTGATGTCACACCAAGTCTCTATGACTTTTTGGCCATGCCTAACATTGTAATGGACGCTCTTACCCATATCGCCTCTAGTCTTAAAATAATCGACTGGGCATCACATGGCTTGCTGCCACCACTCCACGGGATGCATGATTTGGTCACTGCAACGCGGCAGCTGCGTGTTTTACACTGTCCTTATTCTCTGACTGGTACGACGTCAAAGACTACCTGCACCCTCTCCTCATGCACGACGCTTGGTGTACCATTGAATGATATCTTCTATCGCATGTCTCCAACCCAGTTACCTGCTCTTCGCGAATTGTCCTACCACTTTCCTTTCCCGATGTCGGAACCACTCTTTATCCCATTTCTGGAGAAGCACGGGAGAAACTTATCTTCAGTCCATTTGTGCTGGCCTGGACATGACGACCAAATAAATTTACTCGCAGCGTACTGTCCGCATCTTCGCCGTCTCACGATTATGTTTGATTATTGGGAACCATTCAATGCCGAGTCATTCAAATCAATTCCTGTCGAGTTCCTGGGTTTGCGCTGTTATCGAATCCAGTCGTCCACAAAAACTTATAAGCTCGTTATTTCCGCTCTTGCGCGTTTTGAGGACGAAATGCCGGCACTGCGCACCATTCGATTTATAAACCCTTTCAATGTATACGACTTGTTGAAGAATCATCACAAAGCACTTGTTCATGCATCGGAGCTCTTTAAAGGGGGAAAACTCCGCCTGGAAGATCACAAGGGACGACTTTTGTATGGTATATTTGAATTACCAATCCTTGAGACCATCTTGCTCATTTTCTTTTTCAATAGAGGGAGTTCGTTGTATGTAACCTTGTGACGTAATGTCTGGCCCTTCAAAGTTACTTGCTTTCAGTTTGTGCCCCCTATGGCATTGGATATCACGTCGCCTACTCAGTGACATTTTTGTCCAAGCATGATGCTCACATCCTACGTCAATTGTACTTTTTATATGACTGAGTCGATTTATTGGTAATGAAGGTGATCTTCAAGTGGTAGAACTTGCGCACGGTACACAGATTTCTCTATTGACAGCAGGTTGGTGAGAGAGAATACCAGAATGTCCATGATATTATTATTTGTCAAGAAGTTGCTACCTGTACTCAATGCATAGCGTTCCTTTTATTACTCGAGGCATCGACAATGAGCTGTTTAGTTGAATGTGCTGTGTCCAACACACGCGCTAGAAGGGATCAGAACTAATCACACATTATCCATGCGCAACAGAAGGCACGCCTGGCTGAATTAACCCTTCCACTGTGCACAGGACAAGATGCTGTCCAACTGTGTGATTGTGGGATGTAAGCGATATCTTTTGTTATCCAGAAATCCAGGATTGGCTTTCGCTGTGGCAGTACCGGCACCTAATATGTTTCATGTGAGGTTTTGGCAGTTTCTTTGCATGCGGCAGCCACCGACACAACCACGGTGACTTGATTGTAGTGCGGACTGATTATAGCCAGAGGCTTATAACTATATTTGGAATACGTGACGTGACATTGTCCGCGTGATTTCGACGCGTCACTTTGTACGCTGAGACGCGCCTGCTTCCATCATTCACCAACACCTTAGGCTTGACCTAGTACTATCACCCATATGCATATACCGAACAGCAAATATGTCACAAGTCCCAACAAAAAAGTCTGTACTTCTATCTGCACAATTAGTGCTGTTGACTTACCATATTTCTTTTAGTGTTCGTGTGAGCTTCACCGCAGACGAGGACACCCTCCTCATGAAATACATTGCGACATATAATCCTACTAAGAAATACAGAAGCGGAAATGCCTTGTACAAGCGCCTTCAAGAAAATGCGAGTTCTTTTCACGTCTATCTTGTGAAACAAGTTCTAACGCTGATGTAGGTCGGCAACAAATGGAACTGGTCCAAGGCACACTCATGGCAGTCATGGCAGAACAGATACAGGAAAAATATGGAAGAATTTGATAGGAAGATATTGAAGTATCAGAAGAAGAAAGGAATCAACCCGGAAAAGCAATCGGGGACGGAGCCTCAGTTTCTGCCCTCTGATGAGGAGGAAGCTGCAAGGGATCGTTCGAAAGAGACCGGCAAAGGAAAAAAGCGTACCAATGGCCAAGACAGTTCTGGGCAGCGGAAAGTAAAGCGACAGAAACTGGAGAGAGACCAGCCAGACGCCGAGAGTAGTCGCTCGCCTTTGGTCAAGACTGATGGAACACGCCAAATTTCTGCCATTGAACCAAGTGACTCAGCTTGTAGTTCTCACCCTTATCAGTCCGACGTGCCTCCACCCTCCCCGAAACCAGCAAGCACGTTAAATATTCCTTCGCTCCCTTCTCGCTCGGATATCCTACCTGGCCTGTCGTCTCAACTCAATTCGCCTGTCAGGACCCTCCCACCGATCTCATCCCAGCTCCTACCAAGTTCTCAGCCTCTTGCATCATCTTCACAGCAGGTAATCACCCCAAAACCGCCATCACGACCTAAACAAGTTTTGAAGCGCAAGTCCGTTTCTCCCGTCTTTGCCTCGCCCTCGCCAACACATGATCGTTCTACCCCTTTGAAGACGAAAATTCTCCCCAAAATAGTAGAAGGGCACTTTACAACGACCCTTACTGATCGGCTGGGCCGTGTGCGACCAGGTGGTCATTCTGAAGAGAAACAAACGATAGCTTGGCCTCCCGTTCGGGACAAGAAGGGTAAAGAGAAAGAGGTAGCACAAAAATCGATTGCATTGACTTCTTCAGCGGCTCAAGGACGTGAATCCCATCCCGTCAACGGAGTCGAGTCTCAGACATCAGAACTCGCCGCAGAGCCTCCAAAGCACGAGCCAGAGTCCCAGCTACCTCAAGCTCCTATTCCACCACATCGTACAGAATCTGAACACCACCCTTTCAGCCAACTCCCGCTTCTTCCCCTTCCCCATCCTCCACATAATCGCGATGGTGTAGGTGCAGCTGAGTCTCCTCTTAAGCATCGCTCGACGAACGGGGTGGGCCACCCTGTGAAGAGTTTGTGGGCCAGAAAACGAGATAACGTTATGGGCCCAGCCCAACCTGTGGTCGGGCCTTCGGGTCTCACATCCTCTGTTGAACTACCGCATGAACAGCCGGTCATTGCACCTTCCTCCCCACGGACGAGCAAGGAAAATGCACGCCTACAGAACGCACCGTCGCCAGGTCAAATTCCCACTGAATCTGCTTCGAGTACCATGGCTATTGTACAACAGACCCGGGTTCCGTCAAAGGAAGAGTTTGCCCCTATCTCAGATACTCACCCACTCGTCCTACCGAATTCACATTCGCTTGGTTTAGCTTCTCGCAGATCAAATATGCAGCCACTTCCCACACCAGGTTCACCGTTCCTACTTTCCAATACAGACAAGGGCAAACAACGTGATGCCGGGCCTCCGGTGACACATGCTCAACGTCTGCTCAATTGTACTCAAAAGCGACACCGGAGAAAGACAGTTGGTGGCTATGACCTGCCGCGCATGGACCTTCGCACTCTATCAGCAGTGTCAACTTCCCGAATCTCTCGTTCTAGAGGCAGTAGCTCAGCATCTCACTTACCTCACCGCCGCTCCTTCCCTGTCCATTCCACACCATCGACCATCCCGGCTGACCTCTCCGGCTACCTTATCACGCCTGGACCTGCGATTCCACCAGTTCCACTTACGCTCATAACGCCTGTTGACTTACCCCTGTCCGCTTCTGTTGGATTCAGATCCCTAATATCACGTATCGCTGCCGCGCATGGATACTCACCCGACGTCGTGCTCGAGGTTTACAAACGCGTCAAAAGCTTGGAGGAGACTGAGGAGTGTGTAAGGGGCATGCGCGATGCTTCTGAGAGCTGGATTGAAGCGGCACTTGAGAAGAGGGAGCGGGAAGCGCGTAGAGCCAGGAGAGCCTCAAATGACAGGGAGAGTGACAGGAAAAGCAAAGAGAGTGATGATAGTGACGACGAACCGCCTCGTGGCTCTCGTCATCGACCATCCTTGCAAAAAGCCTTAACAGAGCGGCGGTTGCCGAATGGGCTACGAGTACGACATGAACCTGGATCATATGAGTCGGAACATGAGCCTCTACCTACGAAACAGGCGGCGCTAAATGAGCGAACGTCGATGGGCGGAAGCGGCAGTATGAGTGTCAGCCGGAGGGCGGGTGCAGTTGGGCGTTACAGAACTAACCAGGCAGAGGATGAGGTGGCAGAAATTGTTGTCGACAGTAGTGAAGAGGATAACGATGAAGCTGCCTCGGCAGAGGAAGATGAAGAAAGCAGCGACGATGTCAAACAAGCAGAAGAGGAGAGTGTTGTGGAGAAGCTCGTTTCTGAATCTCCATCGGAGGCCCTTCAGGATCAGGATGATCCCGAGTACGACGCTGAAAATGAACCCGAACTTGCATGCGATGATGCAGAACAACTCGATGAGGATGGCCGGCATCACGATTTCTCTCTTCGAGAACGTCCCCATGCTATACGTATCAAGCACGAAAGCCTCACACCACCCTTACTTTACAAGTCGCATGGGGATTCAACTCAGAATGGGGAAGGGGTTCTAAATGGTGCCCTGTCGGACGTTTGCCGCACACACTCAATATCGGATGAGGGTATATCCCCTCTTTCCGGGAATGGGCAGACGCACCAGATGGTTGAGAGGCTATTGGGGAAACATGGCATGAAAAAAAAGGTTGCGCAGCTGCTACGGTAGCATTGGAGTTCAGTGCACGAGTCTGTACGCAGTGTTTTTTTTTCGTAATGAAACAAGACAGGAATCCACCGATGTAATTAGGACCTCGCACTGTTGAGCGGTGGAAGTGGTTAATTATTGTTATTTTGTTATATGAGATCTATTTTAGAGTACTCGATACAGATGAAGGTGTCGAAAGAAAGACTGCATAGGAACTGGGTCAATATCAAAGTCAACTCTAAATCAGTGAATTGCAAAGCCACACTCAGCCCGTGACAACTTATCAATATTTCTAACCATCATCTTGGCACAGGAGTTATATTTCGCAAGCGCAGCAAGACGTCGCTGATCTTTGGACGTGAACTTGGCGATGGAGCCCAGCACTGCTCAATCAAGCTCCAATATTGGGCATCAATAGTGCCAGGATTAGAAGGTCTATCGCCCTTCTTTACACGAAACATAATGGTCGCTCCGTGGTTAGGCCTTTTTATATCCCACAAGTGGGATCCGGTAAAAATCTGAAGAAAATAAAAACCAAGACAAGACTGGTGGTAGGTCTCGTACCAGATACATTAGGCATGCGAAAGAGTACACGTCGCTTGGTGGGCTTGGATGCGACTCCTTCCATCGGGGGTGTCGGTCAATAACTCGATCATCCATATTCGGCATGTTAAAGTTGCTACGTCACGTATGCAAAAGGTTTGTCATCCTATCCCGCTAAATTTACCGTTGAAGTGAATCAATTTGTAGTCTGAGGATACCCCTAATACAATCTGACAGACTGCCGAAGAACGCAGCACTCTGGTCGCACTCGGGAAGAAAGTCGACGAAACAACCATAGGCAGTATCAAGTCACTAGCATTCCGTCTGCCACATCTGACCAGCAATCAAGGGCGACAAATGCAAATGCAAATGAACCGACCATGCAACGCACTGTTGTTGTACCACGTACTCGCTTGGTCAACGCCTTGTTGCGCATGAAGTGCATACCCCAATACTCCGAGCAGATGGACTAACGTGAAGGGCACTTTGCACTATGTACCAAGTGTGGCCTTCGCGTTGAATATTTTCAGTTTGGAACTTCTCCAGACAATTGCATCCCCATTACGGCAGAAGGATATATCGCTGTGTAAGTTTGCGAAAGGCTGTGTTGCTGCGGCTTGTGATGATTTATATGGAATTCTCCTTCGCAGGGCTGTGGAGAGAGTCGGTGCTGACAGTGGACACCGCCGGGTTAGTTATTGATTTACGTCAAATATTTGTAAAAGTACAGCCTAGTAGGCACAGGAGAAAGGGGGCACGTAACTATGTCTCGAGAATTCAGAAAGGTGTAGACCTATTTCGTGATCAGTAGTCTGAAGTAAGTTCCTTGCGCAGAAATCCACAAGCTTCTTCAGCGGATGGGCGAGAAGAGGTTCCATCATGAAAATTAAATGGTACCCAACACCGCTGGATGAATTTCCAATGCTCTTGAAATACACTATTACTTTGGGCTGTGTAGGGCGCGTTTCCATTAAGAAAGGCGGTAGACACTTCTCGTCCATGCCAGTGCGCAAAGGGAAGTTCACCAGAGATGACCTAAAAAGGTGTGATCGGTATTAAATGACTGCAGGCATCATGACTGGCATAGAGCATACGTAATTCATGATGGAACCGAAGGAATACATATCACTGTGTCTAGAGGGATAAAAAGAGGTGAAATTCATCGATAGGCGACGTGAAATTGCTCCTACATAGACGGTTTGTACGGGACTCGCATTAGTTCCGGCGCCATCCACTGCGTAGCCGCAGTAACGGGGTAACTCCCACTGAGTTCCGATATTTGGAAAGATAGGCCAAAATCAGCGATAACTGCACGTCCATTAACATCCACGAGAATGTTGTTCTGTCTGTCTATTAGTCCGAGACATCGACATGAAGTGTTACATACATTTGTCAAATCTCCATGCACAACGTGTTGAGAATGAACTGCAGTTTTTTGCAATCAGAATGGTACAAATGATAAATCTATAGTGCGCACGATAACGAAGGCCAGTGGCGACGTCACAGACCTGTAACTTGATTGAAACACCGATTTTTGCAGTAGTTATTTGCCTATAACATACCAATTTTAACTTCTGTTGTAGTGCCATTGATGGATGCCTGCCGAGGTACTTTGAGAGTGTACCATTCTCCATCCAGGGGCAAACCAATTCATCGTAGCCATGATTCGTGTGACCAAGTTTCGCAACTCCGAGTAGAGGCAGGATGTTTTCTTGCATAAGTCTTGCCCAGATTTTGAGTTCACGCAGGTACCCCTGACGCAAGACACCATATGAGTTGACGTTGACTCAGAGCACGAGGGTGGAACGCCGAACCTCGCGCAGTTTTTGAACTGGGACATCGCCTTGGGGTCGGATCGACTTAACAGCTACCTGGGTATAAATCATTCATGTATCCTCTTATTTATATGGAGAATCGGCCGACCAGCGTGGTTTTCTCACCCCTCTTCAGTGTGCACTTTCGTATGTCCGCAAAACTACCAAAAACAGTAGCATTTGGGGGAGTGTCGCAGAGCATATCTGTCAGGTCAGCTGGAGAGACGTTGACCTTACTAGGAGGCTGGTACTGATGTTCAAAAAAACCGAGGATTTCTGCTGCGGATGGTCGATTGCGCGGTGAGAAGGAGCAGCAGCATGTAATGAAACGCCACAGGGAATCATCAATACCGTCGCCCCCTGGACGTGACGGCATATGATGCTTTCGAAGTTCGTTGATAATGTCACCCGATTTTGAATCATGCCATGGCAGACATCCCGAGAAAACCTGAAGGCAAGCTTCAGAACAGTGATAGTTTGCAAGGACACACTCACATGGAATAAGACACAGCCGACCGAATATATATCACTACTGATGATAGGCAATGAATTTCCACCTTCCTCATCCGAGTCGATGAAGCATTCAGGTGCGGCAAATCGCACTCCACCGGGTTTGGATGTTCCTAAGAGTTTACCAGTATCAAGGTCGGTTGATAAGGAAAACCCGGTCAGATATGCTTGATTTTCCGGGCCAATGAGAACGTTTTTCTGGAAAGAGGTTGAAAAATGTTGTATAGTCGAGGGATATATAGAACGAACACTCTCCAGGTTACCATGAACTACGCGGGACTTGTGGACTGCAAGCAGGCAGTTAGCGTGAGGTCCGTTTTGACGGAATAAGACTGACGATAAGCGACTCCAGAAGCAATGTCGCGAACCTAGGGAGGTATGTTATCACTTTACAAGTATATCATCTACTTGAATTACCAGGGACATCTTGACTGACGTCTCGATTCCTGCTCCGTGGTACGCAATGTAGCAATGGAGGTCTCCACGGGGCATCCACGGGAATACAAGCGAGGTGAAACTGCCACCTTGAAATTCTCTAGTGATACCTAATAACTGAATGATATTCGGGTGATCAAGTTTCATGCGCAAGTCTATCTCTCTCAAGATTCGCTGCGGCGACATTAGAAATAAGCAGCTACGCGAGGAAATTAAAAAATACTGACATCGTAGTACCGCCTGCCAAATCGAACGAACTTCACTGCGACCTACGAAATCAGGGTAGATTGAAGTTGAGCTCCTCCCGCAAGTCAAGTCAACTACGAACCAGAGTGTTTTGACCCAGTGTACACCTGTATACATTACTGTAATGTCCGGATGTGATCAATATTGGATCAGTGACTTGGAGATTAGCAACACTGAGTTATGTGTAAGTCAAGAAATCTGCACTGCAACTTTCTAGGGTGCCAACAGTGTTTTTGGTTCTGGATGCATTGGGTTCCTTCAAAGAACTCTGAGAGCGCTGTTCCACATGGGACAAATATCGCTCACATGTAAAAGTGCGATAATCGTAGTTGTGTGACGGGGGAGGAAGGGGAGGGGCGCTTATTACAATCAAGGGTAGCGCTGTCGTACTACGGGTTGATTTTCGGACCTGCGATGATTTACATAATGCCTGTGCAAATTGGTTTACAGCATGACTGTAAGTAGACTAGGCTGACTAGCGCATTTACCCCGAGAGGTCCTTCATTGGGTATATTATGTTTATTCTTATTAGGATGTCAATCTTATCGTTCGGGGCCGTGTCGTTCAAGCATCGCTGATCTCCACTCTCCAAGTTTCTCTCTCTCTCTCAATACCTTTTCCCTTCAGTACTTATGTTGCTATGTCTATGTTTCCGTCCACTAAGGTGACTTCTATTCACTATATTACCTAGAAGGGAGTATTGACAAGAAACAAAAAATAACTGATTTGATTTGCTGAAGGCACTGCATGTCATTCGCCCCAAATGCACAGCCTGAAATCGACGTGGACACTGTTGGAACATATTCGAACCATTCGATAAAGAAGCTCGTTCCCGAATGGGCTACGGTGTCTGCCAGTAGCCGTGATGAGGCTGCGGCAGCAGCACGCGGAACTTGGATGAGTCAAATCAATTCCTCACACAGCTAGGCGGCTGCTGTGTAAATCTGAGTTAGAATGTAGTAGTACTTAAAGAGGTTCACGCAAGGTCCCGTTCCTTAACTTTTCTACCTGCAGACTTCATCCGTGGCAGTAGGCTGTCCAGAGAATCTGTAGTACTTAGCATCTCGTCCTGTTTCAAGTTGATCGTGCTGCTCTCGCTACAATCACGTTCCCTAATTTAGTAAGTACTACATATTCCTTCATTTCCGATCATGAAATCGTAACAAGTTGACACATAGAAACTGCCAGCACTGAATCTGGTGACTCCCCTGGCCCTGCACTTGCCTCGTCCCACTTGTCACAACGCATTGATTTCTGTGACATCATCCTACCATGCCCTCTACTTCTACCAAACATCGTACCCCGAAACCAAGACGTCTCGATGGCCAGGGAATCTACTCCGGGGCGATCTCATGTCTCGATTTTCTAGACGAAGATCGACGCATCATCACCTGCTCCGAAGATGGCTGCATCCAAGTTCGAGAGGTGGACACTGGTCAAGTAGTTGGTGGCCCCTGGGCAGATGCAGGAAGTGGGGCTATTCACACCATGGCAGTATCGCCAAATCGCATGAGCGTCGCGACTGGCAGCCAAGATGGCAAGATACGCTTGTGGCCGGTGGCTGGGGGAAAGGCTATAACATCGAAGCAAGCTCACAGCCTCGCAATTTTGTCTGTCTGCTGGAGTCCGGATGAGTTGAACATCGCCAGTGGGTCTGAAGATGGAACGGCGATCATCTGGGATACACAGCAAGCCGATATCGTGGGACATCCCATCAGAACTGACCACCCACATGTATATGTGGTACGCTATTCATCTGACGGTGAAACGCTCGTAACAAGTGGATACAACAACACAATAACTTTTTGGGACGTCAAGACAAGAGAGGCGCTTCATTTTGTTGAAGTATGTCATGCATCGCAACAGGTTCATCACGTCATGTGGACTTCACATGATAGAATTTTCCTGGGATGTAGTAATGGAATCGTACAGACAAGAGCTAATACCGAGGAGAAAATCATCCGTCTAGGCCGACGTACTGGTCCTACCTATGCCATGAACTTGTCTCAAGACAAGCTTTTATCGGCGGCTGCTTCTTTCGATAACTCGAATACCATCATGATCTCCCTATTTAATCCGGAAACCAACCAGTCAATTGGTCGACCTCTGGACCGTCCCAATGGCTTTAGGTGCGCGGCATTCGCAAGAAACAACAGACTGCTCGCCATTAGTGGAATTGACAAGACAGTGTATATCTGGGACCTTCCTACGCTGTTTGCCGAAGTAAGTTTTCTAGATACAATGTCTCCCAAGGCGATCATTACTTACACACTCATATTTAGGTTACGGACAGCGAGTCATCGTCACTACGCAAAATGGTTGTGGAAGTCACTGGAGAGGTATGTCTCGTAATCTATCTGGTAATTTAGTCGAGTTGTGACCCAGCTTACCACTAGGTGATCAGTCATCTGAGATCAATGTCACGCACGCCTGCCATCATATTTCGTTTCGTTTTTGGCTGCACGTTGATTGCTTGTCCCTCACTGGCACTATGGAGGATTAGATTTTTGATTTATTTTATCTTATTTTGTATCCTTATTACTAGTAGATCCTATCTTGTTCTTATTTCTATTTATGTCTTCCGACGGGTTCGAGGTTCGGGGTAATACGATACGTTAGTAACTTGGTTTTGTGTACTAGATATACTGTGTATATTCTCTAGATTCCGATGGTAACGGCGCTCTAGACTAATCCATTCTCCACTACTTGACTATGTCGGTTCCAGCAGAACGAATTGAGTTTGAGGTGATCATCATTCAACTTCGCAGCTTGAGATCATGATATGGGCGACTTACAGTTATATTAATAATGAATGTCTCAAGTTTCTGCATCGAATAATCGATGGTGGTTGCATATCGTACGATCTG
>MU172936.1:383606-407648 GCA_016695475.1 Suillus decipiens | reverse complement strand
CTCCCAGTTGAAGCAATCCTAGTACCCAAATCAATGCTAGTGGTAAAACAAAATTGAAACAGACTTAGTAGTACCACTAGTAAGTACTGTGACCGTAGCAGGGTGATCAGGGTGTCAGATGTCCAGCACTGGCAGGAGTCCTGGCTCGTGGCTCCCGGTTTGGCCTTGCAATCTGTCCCAGTTCTACACACAATCCTAAAGGCCTCAGGCCTCATCATCCGCCTTTGCCTCAGGCATCGTTCTGTACTTCCTGAGTCCAACCCTCACTCAACAACTTATCAAAAACGATCGAGTGTATCCGTATATCAAGCCTCTGTCAGGTCCTTTTAATACAATACCACAATGAAATGGTCTTATCAATTTTTTTTGAGTGATCAGAACTTATCAAAACTTTCAACGCACGAGCCAGTGTTTCTAAGGTCAAAAACGATGCCAAGGTGCGAGTTACCTACTCAACTTCTGCCATCTGACCTGAAAAGGTTTTTATCAACCAGATCTATAATATAAAGTTTCTTTACCTGCCTTCTGTACGCTGATGCACCTAGTCCGCCTTTTGACCTTGTCGAATTTTGGTGATGTGCCAACAGTTGAAAGTACTCAGCTGTGGCCGGCGTTCAGCATTCAGGTCTTTTTTTTCTCATTTCTGTTCGTAGTTAAGAGATGGTGTTGTGTTCATCGCACATCAATCATGGATTATGAATCGGGCTGTGATGCCATGATTGATGCATCTATAGTACATCCTATCAACCGCACGCGTGTGATACGTCTTGTATGCACTTAACATTTATTGACATCCTTATGATTGATGCGCCGATGACCGATTTGGAGAAGGTGTACCGCATAATTATTCATTGAAAGGATTATACATGTGAGTGATCTGTCTGCTTCTCCCTCGCTTCACATATCCAACGTCTCTATCATGTCGATATAAGCTCCCCTTGTGGAGGTCCTACAAAAAAAGACAATATGCTCGGGGAGACGTAGTGTGTATGTCTTCTCGCATTCGATGTCTTTGCTTCTTCTGATCGGCGACATACAGCCAGTGTTCTGACGACCTCAGTGACAGATGCAGTGAGTTTTCTACACAATGCCTGTTATTCTCCTCCAATTGAACGCAGGGCTTCGTAGGAGTGACTGATTCTTCATTAACTGTTTGGCTCACTAATAACTGCCACACTTTACTGCCCCAGGTGTGAGTCTATTTTGAGTGTGCTACCCGAGGTTGGTCATTAACTGGACCCGTCAGGCTCAATCATTTATTCCGTACGGAATTGTACGAGTTTTTTGGTATAGGTAATGCTGTTTGGTGAGCCTGGCACTTGCGCGACCTCAGTGATATTGACTTGACTGAAACATGCTGCAAGTCATCGTCATCACTCAGTTATATGCCATGTATCAAGGATCAAGAAAGATCCTGATATTTCTCGGTATCACCTCCCTGGCTAACAACATTTTCATCGGAGTGGTCTTTGTAATGATGACGATCCATACTTCAGGGGGTAGGTTTAATTGTTGATGACAAAAATGTACATGGGGCCCATTGATAAATACCGGAGGAACTCATTCTCTCAGGTACCTATCAGTGCTCGTTGAGCGCTAGCTCCGCGGGAGATACCTCACTTCTGAATTCCATTACCTAGATACTCGTGACTGTGTGGGAGGTCCTCGCACTGTGTCTTGTAGTCTGGATTGCTGTTAAACACTTCCTTGAACTGCGACAACATTCGCCAGGAGGGATTGTCGTGGACTGTTTCGCGGTGTTGATCAAAACTCACATGCTTTACTTTGCGAGGTGAGCTTCCGCTGTGGATATGGTTCCCGTGTTCGCTAAAGGAGCGGACATGCCAGCTTTGTTGCTACTTCTTGCTTCACCCTCTTTATTGGTTTGTCTCCAACAATGTCAGCGGTATGTCAATTTTCACTGACCCCTGCATGTGATCATAGTTCATGATTTCTATAAGACCCATTATCTGTTTTATTACGGCTTACTTCAGATCTCCTCGGCTGTGCAGCCGTCTGTGTTGGGATCACGCCTGATCCTTGGGGTCCGAGAATATAATGCTAAGCTCGTGGCCAATTCCGATGCAGCAACAGGCATGACCTCAATTGCTTTCCAGGAACGCGTGCATATATCGACTAGCAGCAGTGTGTAAAATTAGTGCTCTGCAAGGAGTAGGGGGATTTGCTTTTATTTATTCCCATTTTTGTGATAGTCTCGATCTGATGTGGACGATTTAGTACAGTCAGATTAACAAATGTCTCAACTTTCTGCATCGAAGAATCGATGGTGGTTGCATATCGTACGATCTGTGTCACTCGCTGATCAGTCTTACCATAATCTACAGTCTCCGTCAAAGAAGCTTCAGTTCATCAGCTGTTCAAGCCTGAGAAAAAACTATGTTATTCATCGTGTATGTAAAAGTTTCTCTCATGTCATAGCTTCTATTACTCAGAGATCGATCGATCAACTCTTGCTATGAAAGCTCCCAAACTCCCAGTTGAAGCAATCCTAGTACCCCAATCAACACTAGTAGTAAAACTAAACTTGAAACAGACTTACAACACAATCCTCATCCTCCTTCGCCTCAGGCACCGTCCTGCCCTCCTGCCCTTCCTGAGTCCAATCCTCATTCAACAACTTATCAATGATTTGAACGATTGAGTGTGTCCGTACGTCAACACTCCACTTGAGGTGCGTGACAGTATCGTAGCGAATGACCTTGCCCAAATGGCAGCGTGTCTCCATAGCATAGCCTGCGATGCCACAAGACGAGGTAATACCGGTACAGGTGCCCATTGGAATAGGATCAGCTGTGTGGAAGACGTGGATGACGTGGTGTGTCGAAGGCTGAATGTTATCCAAGGGGTCAGTACTTGGAAAATGGTTGCAATGAAGAAGATTTGGACTCACCGGAGAAGGTAGGTGCAAACGCGTCGCAGCTAATTTCTCGGAGGGGGCTTCAAATGCGACAACAGGTGCCCCAAATGTCACACCAATAAGCGAGGCGAGCGAGCCACCGAGAGAATGCCCTTTGGGATGATGAGAAATACTCAGGAGATATAGCGCTCAAACGTACCTATGACCCAGATATTGGCATTGGGATACAAATATGTGACGTTATGATATAAATTCTGCAGTGGAATCAGACTGAAAAGTTGAACTTTGAAATTGCACATACCACTCCAACAGAATAATATAAGCTCTCCCCTATCAAACTCCTCTCCAGACATTCTTGGTCACATCTAGAGCTACCCTGGTGGCAATCGCAAACCGTTGACCAAGTCGGACCGACTCTTGCACAACAACAAGAAAACAAAAGATTGTCGTTCAGCTTATCCTTTCGTACAGTTGGGCCGCCACCACCTGTAATCCAGCCAGCGGAAGTACCCTTGATCGAAAGCACCACTGTTGAGTTATCGTCCGAGACAAAGATATGCCCTCGAAGGCCATCTGCATCAGGTTCCCAACCAAACGGTGTCGACTATTATTTCTTAACACATTGTAAAATGCATCATCAAGGTAGATGAACGCACCTCATTCCAGCCGTCCGATGTGTACCAATCTGATGCAGTGGGTGATGTATATGCATTGGAGGTCATCTTCGCAAGTGTGAGCAGTGTCTCTCTCTCATCAACGTTCGGTCCGAGGACGTTTGTTTGATCCCATAATACCCGTTCGCTCTGGTCATGTCTAATAGAGCGCAGTCGAGCACTATGAAATGCCTTGGCCGACTGTGGCCTGTGCGTTTGAATGTTCGACGTGCTCACGACATACGAATCCGAGGAAAATGATGGAATAACATCAGAGAAGATCACCCGGGAATCATTAGTTATAGCATGCTCGTGCCGTAGCTGGAAGGACAACGGGGTGCGGGCTGGCAGGACAGCAGGTGGCTGAGAGAGGTCGAGCCAAAGTAGTGAGCCAAGCAGAAAGCGAAGAGTAGTGGGCAGTAAATTAAGCATTGCGGGTTAAAATTCTAGGGTATCTATGCATGAGACGTGGAGTAGATCGTCGTTCTATCACAACCGTGTTCAACGGGCCTCGAGGAGAACACATCAGCATCCCCTGCGTGTGCTAAATTGGGAAGGTTGCTGAAGGTTATGATTATGTCAGCTTTGGTCCATTTTTTCGCATCGTCGAGTCTCGACCCTCGAGACCGCGATGGAGTTTGGAGTTTGGACCGCCCAAGTCAGGCCGCCTGGTTGTTTTCATTGATTATGATCCTCAACGACGGATGGAGGCTTGACTCAATCACATTGGCTGTGCGCGAACTGTGGAGCTCGTGGAAGCGCCCGTTGATGGGCCCTGGGTCTAGCCCACAACGGCCTTCGCCCAAGGGTCCCACTTCTGATCTCTGAGTCCAAAGGTGACCGTTATAGAACTAAGCAGTGCCTCGCCGATTTCTTATCTACAAGCCTCATGGAACTCTGCCTGCGACACAATGACCCCACGCAGACCCTGCTCATGACCCCAGACGGTATAGTCATGTACCAGGTCAACACGGTACTGGGACAAACTACTACGATAAGCCGTTTCGAAAACCACCCTCGACTCTTAAGTAGTGGGCGGGTATCTTGCGTCGTTGGTGAGGTCGATGGTAGCCGATTGAGGTTACTCGATGGTGAAAGCCCGACAGAAATTGTGATGGTTTCGGGCGTGAACTCGGAAGAGCCCGAAAGTCTCGACAGGTAAGGCACTAGTTTTAATACATTGACGTTAATTTGAGATTATAAAGAGACCTTGGACCTTTAATGGACCAGGCGATAAGCCGTACACATGGCAGATCATGCTTCGTTCTCCGGTGGTAAGTCGTTGACTAATTGGTGTTGGTGTGCGCGCCGTCTCTGACCGTAATCCAGCTTTTTGTATCCGGCAATGCGCCCACCCCTCTAGCACGATATAGACATGCGAAACTTGGTATCATATCACGATCAAGACGAGCTTTCCTTGAAATATTCCCGGCTGGAATAAATGTCATCGATTTCATCGTCGTTACATTTGTTTCTTATGCGAAACATCATTGGGTGGACGAGCCTCACCATGAGCCTAATCTATCGGCAGTTTAGTCAAATGTCAACTATTCAACGTTAACTCGAAGCTCAGAGACACGTTTGTTTTAATTTCACTTCTTCACCATTGACAAATACAGCAACGAGACTCATATCCCACTATACCAGTCTGCCCAACCCCTCTGCCCACTTACACGCACTTCCCCCCAATAACTATTTCCTTTGTACGAAGTTTGTAGTTGGATTTTGCCTAATAGCATGCCAACAGAGTACGTGTTTCGTTCCATATCAATACTAGTGCATATACTTTATGGTAAAAATTCGGGAGTAAGCCCCCACACGTGAATAGAACTATGTTTCAGCTTCTGTCAATACTGAACCAGAATGACGTATGGTTTCTAACCTGAACAAGAGCATGACTTTATGTATATCATACTGCGAAGGGAAAGCGATTATCGAAAGGGAGTCGGCCCTTGGGAATGTGGAGAGGTGCCAAGGAGACTCAATGTGACGAGGCGCCACCTTCACACCTTCTAATCAAACCACAAGCTCGATATTACGTAGGGCAGGTCGCGGTTCGATAAAGCTATTAAGACCTGCTATAATAAATACAATAGTAAGGTGTGTTTATTGTCGACCCGTGGTTTGTGAAGTGTTGTAATTTAAATAGGGACACGGGGGCCGCCGGCCATGGCCAGTCGAACGTTAATCTGACTTCAGCTTCCTTCACATTAATATGCAAACATTCAACTCAAACGTTGATTCATCAGTACCCTCAGATACCCTGCAGAACATCACAAATACTCGTGAGTTGTTGAAAAATTAGGTACGAAAATGATGCTTACCCGGACGTTACTTGGCATACCGAAATTCAATAATGACCACGGAAAGGCAAGGATTCACCCATAGTAAACTCTTGACGGTGTTCCACCTCTTGTCCTCTGCAAAGTTTTCAAAGGGCGACCCCCACGAGATGCCTGAACCCAAGGATGTGTTTTCTTCGTCGACTCTCGAGCCTCCAGAGTGGATACAAGTGCCAGCTTTTGACTTGGTAATATACAAGTTGATAATATATCAGGACATTTACATACGCCGAGGTTTGCTACGATACAGTCTGTGGATACCGGGCTTTCGGCATTGAGGTCAGCCATTATCTATGGGTTTGACTGTGCTTGGGAAACCGATGCTGGTCCGCCATTGGTGTGTAGATCAGCAACACTTGGTAGAGTGTAAACGTTTAACGGGTACTGGTCGCGTGCAGTCATTGACTAGATGATTCCGTGACTCGTGAGTATGTTATGTTATTGAGCAAACTTTGTGGATCTACATAGCCTGGTCAATGATGCGACAACGATGGCAGCCGCAACAGTGACTTACTGGATCTGCTGAACGCCACTGGTATGTCTCAGAATCACAATAGTAGTACTTACCAAAGAAAAACAATCGAGGCAGTACCAAGGTACGCGAACAAATTCCGAATGGTACTAATTCAATTTCAAATTTCACCCCGGAGTCCTGCGCAGTTATGACTCTATGAGTGACACTTCAATGAAGTCATATTTCACAAAAAGTTGGGACCAACTTTTTGTCTGAGATACTAGCAACGTCTAGATTGACGTCAGTCTCTATCAACTGCTCCGCAGTGCTTGTCTATTAAACCTACTATTATCCCCAGATACTTCGAGGCTTGCAGTTTCGCTGCCATAACAACATCATGATGTCAACCAACCTAGTGCACCCAGTGCCCATCGATTTGGCTTTGACATTATCCAATGCATCACCTTTCTTTGCCAATCCTGCAAGCCTCCCAAGTGTACATCCCGAGCTGCAAGGCCTCACCTACGTCAAAGCAGTGGGCACCGGATTGATGTCAAACGAACATATATATAAACTGGAAGACGGAGAACGAGCCGCAACTGTACTGGACATTTTGAAGAAAGAGGGAGGGGTGTATAACGTGGTTTTACTTGAGAAGAAGAAACGGGCCAAGAGAGATGAGTTTTGATTTGAGCATCGCTTTGTGTATCAAATATTTCTCGGAAAAGGTTTTGATTCAGACAGAGCAGCTAATTATCATTGAGAAAGGATGTATTCCCGTTACAGTACCAGTACGAGTTGCAGAACGACATATTTTCGAGAAAAACAGTGTTTGTAGGGTTAAAATAAATAACTAAGAGACACCGAATAAAAATATGAACATACGGGGAGGATGTGGTGCAAGTTGATTATGTCAGAGTAAATGCCTACGATTACTGTGACGGTGCTAATGCGCTTCGAACATAACTCAGAACATGGTCAATCGTCGGTCTGTCAGGCGACCTCGACCAGCATTTCTGAAGAAAGGGTATGTGACGCCTGTCAACTGAACTGTCTGCTGCCATGGGTTGCATACCCTTGTGCCTAGCAGCCATGATATGAAGTGGGTCTTCTAGCCAATGATAAGGGAGTTTTCCGGATAGCACCTGAATTGTAACTCAAAACGCAGGTATTGCGAGACAAAACGAGGAACGGCGTACCTGGAGCATTACGGAACCGAGCGAGTAAATGTCAGAGCGGGTAGTCGGCTTTCCAGCTTCTTCGTCCGTAAGGTTTATCAATTCAGGGGCAGCCCAGCGTATAGATCCTGGGTAGTAGGCTTCGCACGACAAGCTATCGCATTCCGCAAGGATCACCGACAGCCCAAAGTCTGTTACGAGAGCGCTTCCTCCGGAATCGATCAATACGTTGTGCTGTACTGGTTCAGCTTGTCGAGCACATGTCCACAGAGCTGCAACTTACCCCGGAGAGGTTCCCATGAATGACATGTTTGTCGTGAACTGTAGGAATTGGAATTGTCAAAGCTGTTTGTAAGAGAGTATGAACCAGCACAAACGGTATTGAATAGCTGCCGTAATTTGCTCAAGCTATAGAAAAGTTGTCAAGACGATCAATCTGGGTAACTTGGTAGTAGGACACACGAGTATGAACTTGTCTCTATCCAATAGATTAAAAAACTCGAGAGACAGGTAGTTCGTCAATGATCCGCGCTCCATCCAGGGAGTTACGAATGCGGGGAGTGGTCCAAATCCTGAGGTTGTCCCGAAAAAGTGAAGGACATTCTTATGATGCAATGCTGCCCATGTGGGCACTTCATCATAGATCCTCTGAGATATTATTAGGATGGATATTGAGCGAGCTGTCGCCATGTACCTTGCGCAATGCCCTTATCGCTTCCTGACTCGAATCAATGATCCTCAACGATTTGATGGCTACCTATTATGAACTTTGTTGGCGGTGACGAATGAGAGAAAAATGAGGTACCTCTATTTTTCCATGGGACTTTGAAACCATGGTACATCGGTAGACATCACTAAAGTCTCCGATGAAATGAGGAAAACTATCATATCTGGAAATACATGTGCGAGGAACATCTGTTGACTTTTCCTGGATTATGTCGGACCTAGTGTATCAACAGTGCCTTCTTTAGACTAACAGACCAAACTAACAAGAGTTTTCTTACAGATAATGCCATAGTCCAATGACCCCGCCAGTCTGATAGAACAAGATGTTGATTTCATGATTAGAAACGCTGAGAAACCTGCCTACCTTCAGACAAAAGAGATGAAACATCGCTGTGCACCTCCAACTTTGCCGCGGGTCACAAAGTCAGACAGACTGGACAAACTGTTGGGATACGATACGATGTTCAAGATAAGCAAGCGCCGGAATCAGTAGAATTCCAAGGCTTTGAAGGGCCGAGTTCGAAGGCGACTAAAAAAGGATGGGCGCTTCGCCGCCTACGTGTCATGAAATTACATCGAGTCATCGACTTTGGGTGCTGTGTATATTCAGGCGCCTGAAAACCGTGAGTATCCTACCATAATAAGTCGCCTCTATCCCGGGATATATATATCCTGTTACATAACGTGGATGAGACATCCCAAGGGTGCAGTCTGTCAAAATTGAATCCCAACTTTCCATGTCTCTTCAATCTCTTGCCAATTTGTGTCTAATATTTGCTGCTGAATATCTTCCTTGGTTCGCCCATACATTGCAACAATGGATCAATACAGTAACATGAAACCAACCTTCTATCCACTAAATTTCTTTCAGAGGTTCCACGCACACCTCCAGATATCAACGGTATGCTGACCGTCGTTTTTGTGGGCGCCACGAAACTCGAGCCGAAATTGCCGAGGTCATGATTTCGCGCAAGTAGGCGACCATGTCTTCGCTAGCTCATATCTCACAATAGCCATATTTCGTTGGATAGTGAGTCGTGAGATCATCTATCTAGAAGATGGTACCGTACCTGAACTTGCCGATCGCAATCATCAGTCAGACATTGCTGCAGTATTTGCGGAGGAAACAACATATTTTCGCTATCGGGATCGGGTTCAGCAGAGTCAGGGACTGGTGCGCAAGCACCGTCACGACTTTGTATCGATTGTATGTGCTTGAAATTGAAACATTGTTCACCCGGTTACAGATATAGCGGGCAGAGTGCTCGCTTCTTGCACGATTATCGAAGAACAGAGACATTCAATTGATAGATGTTAGTACTATGGGTGCTGAATAATTCTAGAATCCTACATATCTACGAAAGATGTAGTGTAACTGATAAAATGTGACATGTACGATATCCAGAATGATGGGGCCTCGTGCTGTCAGATAAACAACGCCGGTGGCCATGACCCCATGAAGTCCATAGTAATAAGAATCCAGAGACGCGTATAAGAGTTACAAGCAAAGGAGTGACGTGAATTCCTCACATAGGCCTATGTGATGAGACGCTCGACTTCTGTTTGAGAAAAGAGTAGTACTTCAGCGGCAGATGGGCGGCTTTCTGGAACGGACCAGCATTTTTGCATGAATAGCCAGTGATGATCTTCGATATGAGTATCATGCGATCGCGAAGGTTTATTTCCGTCCAATATTTCGATGGCCACCTTGGATTTGTCTCTGACCTCATAATATGGCTCGCGGCCAGTAAGAATCTGCAAGATCTTTTTGGCCAATGAGAATAATATCATAGGTACAACGAACCTGATATATGACACTTCCAAGAGAGTAGATATCGCTCTCGGTCGTGGGCGCGACCACATTTTGGCTATCGAAATGTTCTGGTGCCGCCCATCTTACAGATGGGGGAATATGTTCCCCTCGGTGTGCTGCAGTGACATTATAATCTGCAAGATATGCAACACCCATCGCATCAATCAAGATGTTGTTCTAGACGCATCGTAGTGAGATACTGCATTACATCAACAAAATAAAGGTGACTCACTCCATGTATATTTCCATGAATAACACCATTGTCGTGCACTACGCTGATTTTTCAAAAAACTGAGTGAACCAGTTTAGTACTACTCACGGTAAGAGAGTCCTGCCGCTGTTTGCTTGATCTACCTCAACCAAATTAGACACATTAAAAGAAAGAGTAGACAAGACTTGCCAGGTCAAACCTTTGCAAAACACTTAGACCGTCAAAGTTTTCTTCGAGGTATGAGGTCAATGTCCCACCCGGCATCCAGTCGTATACAATCGATGGAAGTGGTCCGAATCCATCGGCGAATCCTATAGGAGTGAGAACATTATCGTGTTGCAAAGCCATCCAGGCATTAACTCGGGTTAATAACTCCTATGTAGAACGTAAATGACCTATGAAATTACTTTGAGACATCACAAACCTGGCCTTCGGACACCGTGTTTCCGACCCTCAATGATTTCACCGCAACCTGTTTTTGGTGAGGACACGTTAGATAGGGTGGATGTCCAGCACAAACCAGTTTTGGGGCTGTGGCTGTAGAGTAGTATACAGCCTCGTATACATTTGCCGATGGGGTTCCGCCAATCCATCTTGATTCTCGAATTTTCGAAGTGAGGTCGCGTATTGAGTAATTATTTCTTGGCGATATTAAGTGATCTATCATATGATCGAGAAGGCAGAGCTTACATGTACAAATGATCCTTCCTCTGAAACTTGGTTCCAAAACTTGTCAGTAAACTTTTCCAAACACATAAAAGACTGTGGAGCAGCGGCATCTGAAGTTTGGGAGTCGCAGGAGGCCTATATGGGCTCCTCCAGACCCGGAGGATTTGGTGACAAACGCGATCGTTAGGCGTTCGATTCAAATCAAACGCGATTACATGCTTTGTTAATGTTTGGTATTCCTTACTTACTAAATCTGTCTAATCAGGTTTATTTTTCCCTTGCAGTTCTCAATCCGGAACTGGTGCCAAAAGATTACATAACTAACATAACTTCGAGATCATACTTAGCGATTTTGTCTGGTTCGCGGAGTAATACTAGCTAGTTCAGTATCAACTATCTCTGAAAAATTATGTATAACTCAGCAACTTGGATGCTCGTATCTCCCGCTGGGGCCGTTGGCCCGTTGGTTAGACTTGTAACCAGTTAGCCTATGCACGCTTTTTGAGGTATTAATTTCTGTGGCTGCCGTGACGCCGTTCCACGAGTATGCTGATTGATCCATAGCATAGCATCTAGGCAAGTGGGTCTGTCAAACCATGAACATCGAAAAAGCTGTGATACCAGGTTTAAGTTTCGTAATACAATGAACACGGGGTGCTTAACATACATTTGAACTGCCTTATGCGAATTACAAACCCAGGTTTGGCGTGTGTCTTGATGCTGGACCTTCCAACGCTCAGACTCAACTGGTGCAACGCAGGTTGTGGTACGATTGCTCGCATTGATGACCAGCATACATCTCAGAGATTTACAGGTTGCAGTCGAAGCAGTCCGAGTCGGGCTTCAAAATGGAGAGGTCAATGTATCACAGGAGAAGGTGATTTGCAATGTCAAATCGCCGACTTACTCATTTGTCGGATTCAAAGGCACTGCGACATGAACTGGGTTCGTATGGCACGTTGATATATTCTCGGTCAAATTGCAAGGCCTGCAATGGACTAGCAAATGTAATCAGACCCCGAGCTTGTCGGTGGAACAAGTGTATTGGCTAATAACGTGCTCGCGCTGCTTCCCTCTGTCAACGTAACTGAACTGACACACAGCGAGATTGTATGTCGTATTCAAAATATTTCTGTCTTATGAATGGAGCTCTGGAGCCCGGGCAAGAACTCATCACTATGTGTAGAAACACGCTAGACACACAGAGGTGTAAGTATACCTCAGTCTCGGATAGAAAGACTGAGGGAAGCGGTATTACCATGAGTAAGTAAAGGAAAGAACGGAAAATCCCGGATGACTAACATGTGCCGAATACAGTAACTACAACGAAGCCCTTCGTCGTTGCCTACGTCCAACACTATGCAGCTCAAGACACGGAGCTGCGGAGTCGAGGATGGGCACGACCAAGTGCTTGTTAACGATTTCACCTCAAGCTGGCGTTACCATCTGTGCCTTGGCCAGGACCATCGTACAACACCAATCATCCACCAAACACGTATCATTAGAAAACGTAAATATAGCATGTGTCGTCTAACATAGGGCTCTGCCCCAACGGACAACAAAACAAGGATTAAATAAAAAAGAACTATGGGCGCCGAAAGATTCTCAAATCATACATATCTACGAAAAATGTCGTATGACAGATCATGTAGATACTCAGAATGGGGCCCCGTGCTGTCAGAAAAACAACGCCGGTGGCAATGACCCCATGAAGTCCATAGTAATAAGAATTCAGAGACGAGTGTAGGAGTTACAAGTAAGGGGATAAGCAGGTAGACATGAACCACATAGGCCTATGCAGGTAGACATGAACCACATAGGCCTATGCAGTCAGACGCTCGACTTCCGTCTGAAAAAAGTGTAGCACTTCAGCGGCAGATGGGCGGCTTTCTGGAACGGACCAGCATTTTTGCATGAATAGCCAGTGATGATCTTCGATATGAGTATCATGCGATCGCGAAGGTTTATTTCCGTCCAATATTTCGATGGCCACCTTGGATTTGTCTCTGACCTCATAATATGGCTCGCGGCCAGTAAGAATCTGCAAGATCTTTTTGGCCAATGAGAATAATATCATAGGTACAACGAACCTGATATATGACACTTCCAAGAGAGTAGATATCGCTCTCGGTCGTGGGCGCGACCACATTTTGGCTATCGAAATGTTCTGGTGCCGCCCATCTTACAGATGGGGGAATATGTTCCCCTCGGTGTGCTGCAGTGACATTATAATCTGCAAGATATGCAACACCCATCGCATCAATCAAGATGTTGTTCTAGACGCATCGTAGTGAAATACTCCATTACAACAAAATAAAGCTAACTCACTCCATGTATATTTCCATGAATGACATTCTTGTCGTGCACTACATTGATTTTTCAAAAACTCGAGTTAAGATATATGTCAGATGTGGAATTCTATCGTACTCGCAGTAACAGAGTCCAGCTGCAATTTGCCTGATCTATTTTTTTCAACAAAATTAGGCCTATTCAAACAGAAAGAGTGGACAAAACTCGCCAGGTAAAAACGTTGCAGAGCACTTAGACTATCAGGGTCTTCTTTGAGGTATGAGGTCAATGTCCCGCCCGGCATCCAATCGTATACAATCGATGGAAGTGGTCCGAATCCATCGGCGAATCCTATAGGAGTGAGAACATTATCGTGTTGCAAAGCCATCCAGGCATTAACTCGGGTTAATAACTCCTATGTAGAACGTAAATGACCTATGAAATTACTTTGAGACATCACAAACCTGGCCTTCGGACACCGTGTTTCCGACCCTCAATGATTTCACCGCAACCTGTTTTTGGTGAGGACACGTTAGATAGGGTGGATGTCCAGCACAAACCAGTTTTGGGGCTGTGGCTGTAGAGTAGTATACAGCCTCGTATACATTTGCCGATGAAGTTCGGCCAATTAATGTTGATTCTCCAATTTTCGAAGTGAGGTTGGGCAGCGAATAAGCATTTTTTGGAAATATTAGGTGGTCCTCACTAGGATTGACAACTATGGCGGTTGGCACGAACAAACTTGGATCCTTTCTCTGAAACTTGGTCCCCAAACTTGTTCGTAAGTTTTTCCAAACACGTGAAAGACTTTGGAGTAGCAGCATTTGAAGTTCTATGAGTCGGGCTCCTCCAGATCAAGTTACTTGTAGAGCAAGGTCTATCTAGAGCACTGGTGGAACCGCGCCGCGGAATCGGCGAGGAACACTGAACGAATTGGACTAAATAACAGGACGAAACTGTGGATGTCTTAAGCGTTATATAACTGAGTAGGTGATAGTAGGTAGGAGACCCGAGTCTGATCCTAAATGACGAAAAGTGGCGGAATATAAGGAGAAGGGTCACATGACAATGATTTGATAAGCGCGTGGTAAGCGTCCGGCTTACAACCGGTTTGCTATGATATAAATATAGAAATTCGATCCATAAACTTGATGCAGTTATTCACGATTTGTAATACTATAGCCTGTGAAAGATTATGTAACTGATATGCTCCCAATCACATAAAAAATCGTTAATCCGACGGTGGAGCCCCACACAAAAATCACAGCGATTGTCCTTTATTTCGCGGAGTATAGAGCTTAAACTACCTCAGAAAAATTGATTCGGTAACTTGGGTGCTCGAATCCATCTTTATTTTCTGCTGGGGCCTAGCTGGTTAGACTCGTAACCAGTCTGCCACGCGCGCTTTTCAATTGATTCATTGATCTGATTTTGCACCACCTATCTCTCGATCTCAAGTTTAGGTGATCCATGTGCATGAGAGTTAGCAAGTTATAAACATTCTCCGCTTTTCTCTATAAAGTCAAGCATCACAATGCAACTGCCAGTAGCAGAATTATGTTGATGTTGGTGATTGTCTACTATACATTGTAATATATGTCTTTCTCACGTTTCCAGCAGTTCACTGATGGTGTTGAGAATTTCTGTGGCCACGCCGCTCGATCGAGCATCCGTGGCAGTCAACATGAGCCTGCTGACTGCCAGCTGAGTCAAGTGACTGATTCTTATAGCATGGCAACTAGACAACCAGGCTGCTGATGGTGGGCACTAACAGATCTGAGTCCACATCTGGAATCAGAGTGGGGCGTACGAAGTGCAACTAGCAGTGACAGTCTCTGAAACTAGTATGAAAACTCAGAAGGCCGTAATACTAGGTATAGCTCCCTTAAGTTTCGTAATCCAGTGAACACGAGGTGCGTCTATTTAAATTACCTTATACAAATTATAAAACCAGGTTTGTCGTGTATCTTGACGCTGGACCTTTCAACACCCGTGCTCATCGAATCCCCCACTCTGGCCTGGTAATGTACCTGCCCAAGCACTCAACTAGTGATCTTGTCGACCTCACAGATCATATCATACGTACCAGTCAATTTTACTCAGCTGCAGGAGGGTTTGGTGATATCTGGTGTTGTATGCTACGAACTGGTGCAACACAGGTTGTGGTACGATTACTCGCATTGATGACCAGCATACATCTCAGGTGTTTGCAGGTTGCAGTCAAAGCACTCAGGTTTCAATCTGGAGAGGTTGATGCGTCACAGGAGAGGGTAATTTACAACATCACATTGCGGACCTATTCGCTTATCGGATTCAAAGGCACTGCGACGTGAACTTGGAACATGGAAGAGACTTGTCCATCCGAATATCTTGCCACTACTAGGTATAGCTAGAGGTTTTAGCCCTTATATATCTATGGTCTCGCCTTGGTACGAAAATGGTTCGCTGGCTGCTTATCTCCGGAAACACGAAGGAATTATTCTGTCTGAGCGTCTCCGCCTAGTGAGCTTTTCTGCATGAAAATACACCCGCCTATTTTACCAATGGTTCAATAATTAGCTTCAAGATGTTACCTTGGGTCTTCATTATTGTGTGTATTTGATACCTCTGGTGTCTACGTCATGCTTATATATTCATGTTTGACGCAGTGCATAGTATCCCGGTAGTCCACGGCGACTTAACGCCAGTAAGATGGGTTATCTTGGAGGGATTTTCAGTATCTCATCACCTCACTCGCAGAATAACGTGCTCCTGAACAACGATATGAGGGCTGTCCTCACAGACTTTGGCTTGTCGTCCATGCTTGGGGATATTCCGGGATTCTCTTATCTTGGACGGTCTAATGCCCAACCAGGAGCAATTCGCTACAGCGCTCCCGAGCTTCTGAGGGATTCTGACGCATCTGTCCGACCGGACATTCGAAGTGATGTCTACTCATTTGGCTGTCTCGCGCTTAAAGTATGATTTCAATGTACGTGTAACTGTTCGAAATGCTAATAACAATTCATCATCATAGGTCCTTTCGGGAAATGAACCCTGGGCTGACATTAAAGATTGGAAAACTATCATCTGCAAAGTGGCAAATGGACGTACACAACAGAGGCCTACCCATAATCCGATTTTAGATAAATACTGGCGACTAATACAACAATGTTTCTCGCAACCTGATACTCGACCGTCCACGCATGACATCCTGAAGTTTCTTAAAAAAGAATTACAGTTGGAAGGTATTCATCAAAGTACGTCCTCGACAGTCGGCTGACGCAATTCTGGAGACCAAAAAGCATCGGCTGTGAATCAATCTACCGAATGCTCTCATCAAGATGAAGTTATGACATCTTTCAAGTGCAATGCGTGTATTCTCTCTGTCCAAGTTCTTACGAAAATGCTTACTCCTTGTCATTCAGACCACCGTCAACTCATTTCATTCGGCACATACTTCCGGGACAAGTCCAATTATCGATGCAAGTCAACACATAGCATCCACGTCAACCAGCTTTATACCTGATATTCCTGACAAAGGGAAAGGTTCCGCGCGCAAGTTCCCTTCGATTTTTCCCCGCCGTAATGATTCCCAGTTGGTAAGGATTGCATTGTGTACTCCATAATACAATATACGGATAAAAGATTTGAAACAGATTAAAACACGAGGCGTAAATATCGAACAAGAAACTACGGGCCACTTGTGAGTTTTTCGCCAGTGTGCCTGCACATGCACGACTTACAGTATCCTTTCGAAACATAGCACTGTTATTGCGACCCGTTCGCTGGAACTAGTACCAGCCTTTGCCGTACCTCCGGGAGGCCTTGGCAATACTTTTCAGTGTATCTTCCGAAACAAAACTTTCAAAAAGGAGAAGGTAATCAAACAAATTCCCATTTATACTCTTTGTAGTACTGATGTTTGCCTAGGTGGCTGTCAAATCCATCAAGGTACGAGATGACGATAAAGGGAGCATCGAGGAAGCCCAAAAAGTCAGCCTCGACAATCCAGAAAAAAAATGTGCTAACCCTTAGACATATCAGATCATCCTGATGAAAGTGCAAGGCTGGATGTCTCTCCGCCACGAAAATCTATTACCTATATACGGTACTACTACTGGGTTCGGTTCTAGCCTTCCCTGTTTGGTATCACCTTGGATGGAGAACGGATCCTTGACAAGCTACCTAAGCGCCATGAATCAAACTCTCACAAGCGCTGCAAAATTCTTGCTTGTGCGTTTCTCAACTCGTCAAATAAAAGCTTTTCTTAATTTTCAACTCGCATCCAGCTATCTCATGTCGCTGCTGGGCTCCGCTTCCGTGAGTACGAAGATATCTTGCCAACCAAACACACCTCATCAATCTATCAACAGTTCATAGCAATTCCATAATTCACGGCAATCTCAGTAGTGTCAGTCGATTTTTAAGTCATTCTGGTGGAGTCTGCTGACAGCTGAAATAGAACAATGTTCTCATTGATAACCGGCATATTGTCCGCCTTGCGGACTATGGACTTTCCTCAATCGTATCCGCGTGTGGCGAACTCTTTCAGTCCCATCATTGCGGTGCTTTGCGCTGGATGGCCCCGGAACTGATCAACGATGATCAGGAGCTCGGTAATGTGTCAAGCTGTTACAGCGACATATATTCTTTCGGATGTATCATGCTTCATGTACGCTAAGTTGACGTATTACACCTACTTCACCAGTTCAGCTGATACCTTATAGGTGCTCTCCGGAAAGTTACCATATTGGTGGCTGGACGATGTTTTGCGCGTACTTTCTGCGCGACATAATGGCGTGAATCCAGTTCGTTGCGGGACGGAGATGCGCGAGGGATATGTGGAATTCGTCGAGCATTGCTTGTCAGTCTCTCCTACGGACCGTCCAACGATAGATAAGATCGACAATTTTATTGTAAAATCTACATGATCCAATAGTTCAAGTACAGTTGTATCCTACTCGGGTTGATAAGCACGTACGACCGGATCCCAGTAAGGAATATACGCTGTCTGATCAGTAGTACAAGTTCCACTAGAAAGTTGCACCAGCACTATACCCTGGGTCCCACGACCGAGATCTTGCTTGCTCTCTCTCTCGCCACCGACTCTCGAAGTAAATAAAGGTGACAACAATGTCATCCAAGATGTGCACAGCCTCAGGTGGTATAAGAAGCGCAGCAGACCGTTTACTACATCTGAAGGTTCCGAACAAAGCGTGCGTGAGCGTGGTAACAAAAGTGGCTATGCATGCCTGTGAGCGGGCGACTTTTAATGGCGCGAGCTGTCCGCATGCGATTTATCAGTAATGGACTGATGTTTACATGCTGCAAAACAACATAGACACCCACTTGCGCTCGACCCTCATGAATTTGCCACTCATACCACTCGCCATTAATTCCCTGAAACTTCTCCGGACTACTCGGAAATCCGTCAACGCTGAACATTCAGTTTCACTAAGCTTCTTACTGTGTATATAGTCCCGTCCTTATCATCTCGATTGTTCTAGACCCCATCACCACGGCGGGCCGGTCGTTGGGGTTGGCTGGCCACTCGATGATGCCTACGTGGAGAGATTCTCCAACAACGTTTTTCCGAACCGTCGTGGTAGCTTTACTTCCACAGAAGGGTTGATTACGTGTAACTGTGTCAGAGGTGTAGTGTATGGCATGCTCCGGGCAAGAAAAAGTCGTCTGGAGCGGATCATTTTTCGCCAAGGATAACCGAAGAAGAGTCATATCATTAGCGGGTTTGGATGCTGTTTCCCCTGTAGGTGTACTAGTCTGGGGCCATCTTAAGGAGGCATCAAAACAAGATGGAGTGCCAACTCACTGCTGACGCGACTTGCCCCACGGTGGCTGCACGACTTCAAATTCGGGACTTCGAAGCACAAACTAGAGCGCGGAGTCGCGCCGTCGCTCTCGTATAAGTAGGCGATAACGAAAATACCCACCCCCCCATTGCTATTAGACAACGCAGATCGCAAGTACATAATACTTGTCGAATAGTAACGCCCGTTCAACTTCCAACTATTATTATGTAATATGAGCTACAGCATTCGCTGAGCTTGAAACTGTTAGTCTCACTTCTTCAGGCCGCGGAACAGTATAAATCAAAAAATCTATGTAGATACTAAATGCAACAAAGACCTTTGTTCTTGAACAAAAACTCTCACTATGGCTATCAACCCAGAGTTCAAGAATCAATCCGTGTCTTTCAAAAAGACATCAGGTCCTAAAGACTTGACTCCAACTTTTCCTCCGTTTCCGGCGGTGCCTCACGGAGTCACTATAATTCCTTTCAAAGATTTCACGCCGTACGGCTACAAACGCCTTAAAACAGAGACTGGAGAAGAAATCGAAGTTGATGCTCTTGGTGGCTTGCCTACCGTGAAGGTTCTCTCCGATGAAGAGGTCGTTCAGAGAAATAAAGACAGAAAACGACGTAGAAACGCGGGACAGAGCGCGGACGCCACAGGGAGAATTGTGCCTTGGTGGGAAGAATGGGAGGAGGGCGAAAATTCGCGTACCACGAGCGAGCCAATAGAACTGTACCTGTCTCATCTCCTTGATCGCATGTGAAACAACTAATTCTCGGTCATCTAGGCGGGGAAGCCTCGTCAATCGGGTTCACCAAGCTGCGGATGACTTCCGGATTGGTCGCACTTGGCCACCGATATCTTCTGGAGTCAGAACATTATGGGATCATGTACATAATTTCCAGTGTTGTTGGAGTGTTCTGATTGGTTTCTGCAGTTTCGTCTGTACATTGGCCTTCTGTCTAGCTTGCCGATCTACCGCAAAGTCAAGAGGTCTAAGGGCAATACAGACATGACTTGTGAAGGAGATGGTGACGCCTCGGATAACGATGATGCCCCAAAGGCAAAACAAATAAATCTCAACATTGTTCAAGATCCGCTGGAACAGATCGCCCATCCAGGAAAACAGCTAGAACCAAATGAAGGGCAGGCGGATATCATGGCTCGTTTGCTTGAAACTTTCCTCGAAGACATGGAGAAATCTATCAAGGTCTTCATGTCTTCATACATGCGAGATAAAGGTTTAATCTGGCAAGTCTGTCTACTTTCTTACTTGTTGTCTAGCATTTATAGGTCACGCAGGTCGGAACGCAACCTTTTCATCGCACCCACAGTACTCCACTTCTTCCTTCGCTTCATGCAGCGGAATAAGGTTTTTGTTGGATTTGAGACTCACACCGAAAACTTGGACCGCGCGGTAGTTGTTGCTGAGCTCGCTATCAGGGAACTTCCTTTGACGGCTAGGGTTGCACGAGTTTTGCCAGGCATGTTCGATGCTGCATGCAAGGAGTGCTGGGGATACCAAGGAAGCCTCAGCATGTACATATCCACCACTCTTGACTCCGAAGATGGTTGCACTAGCATTGATATTCCCGCTTCGTCGGCGGTTGGCACATTTGAGGAGGCGCTCAAAGCTGATCACGCTGAAATTGTATCCTCAGACGTTGTCCTTGACTCGTTGATGGCGAAGGAGGTTTTGGATGACACCTTTGGCGCTGACGATGTTGTGAATGTTTCTCCTCCAGCGGATGACCCTTGGGCTGCAGCTATTACCGCAGGGCAGAACACTACGGTCTCGTGGACTGATGTCAAAGTTGACTCACTGCTTACCTTCCTGGGCCCAACTCGATTGCCTTTGACGCATGCTGTTGGTGTTGTCGAGTTCTCTACGCGCAAAGTCAAAGAAATCATGCTGCCAGAAGTTATCGACTCAATTCCAGATACTCCCTCCGCAGCAATTGAGCACGAGCTAGGAAGTCGCTTCGCTCGTGTCGTGTTGGAACCTTGGGTTCGCACCCCTACAGACGAACTTCTTGATATCACGAGACCCGTCATCACGTCTTCCAGTCGCGGAGCTGTCATCAAGGACCCGTTCGCGGATACCATTGATGTGTCTGATGCTCATTCCCCTTCTGATGCATACAACCCCTGCCGTGATGACCTGACGATACTCATTGACCCAGCGTCTGTAGATTGTTTCCATGTCGGTCTTGGCTTGTGCGGCACATGGGTCCAAATAGCTCGCTGTGAAGATGTGGAGAGTTCCATCACTCCTATTGATCAAGGCACTCCACACGTCAGCAAACATCCCCGCGATTGCTTCTGGTATTTGGAGGACGTTGTATCTATCTTCCCCAGCTTCTACACGGAATCGGAGGTGGAGATTGATCTTGGCCAGACAACTGACAACGATGACCTCTAGGTCGCAATTCTACACCCTTTTGGTATTCCGGTGTACAGGAAGAAACCACCGTTGTATGTTTCATTCCAGCCGCTGCTGATATTTCGGATCACGATTAATACGCACCACTTCATCTCTCGCTGAACTCGTCGGACGCGTTGATAGACGCTGACGACGGAACTTTCGTATATACAAAAGTTATCGAGTTTGCGTCATACAGTATGTATATCCACCCTCATCGCTTCGTCAAGAAAATAACTGTAGCAGTAACACAAGAAGAGAATCTTGATACCATGTACTTCGGGTCGGTACATATTGTACTTACCGGTTACCGGCACAATCGAGGGATTTCACCCCCACTTCTTCGGTATGGATGGTCACTGTCTATGCATCGCGAATGAGATACGTGGCAACGTTTGAGTCAACGGTCATGAAACGTTCAAATTTTTCGCTTGTCATTGCTTACAAGTGGCGGGATGGGCCCGATATCACTTCCTAGCACGACAAGCAGAACTTCATAATTATGGCCGTTCGTATTCACTACCCTCCCCAATGCGAACTAGTAAGCCACAGTCAAGCCAACGGCATTAAAGTTTCATTCTTGGAACTCGCTAGCAGCGAGAGTTAGAAAATGGCTTGGATGGACCTTTGCGTTCGTATGTGGTGGAGTAGGAAACCCCTAGCTTGACGCTCTCCCGAAAGATCTACTGTTGGGTGACAATACTTGCACGCCATGGTGAATTAAATCAATAAAATCACAAATCCTACAGATTGCGCAGTCGACCGTACGAGCTTGTCGTGTACAAAAGCGAGTTATTAAGCAAAGTCCAGGCCAGTGATAAAGGTCAATATGATGGTCGGTTTGTGTAAGGAAAATAGGCTGCCACTATCAGTGAAGTTGAAGTTCTGTAAGATACATGGGCCAAAACGCAAGTATTGATCCCGCTTGACAGGTGCGTAAACAACCTTCGGGGTGTGCTGAGCCAAGGATCGTCGACGCTCGTTGCGATTGGTAAGGTCAGGTATGTTGGTAATTGGTAGGCACGACGCCGCAGTCCCAGAGCTCCAGCGCAGACTCCTGAGCGCCAGAGCTATGAACACAGACGTTTGAATCTAGGCGAAAATCACTAGTTGGTGTCCGTGACGCTCGAGGACCAAGTGTTGGAGTCGTTTAGTGACGAGCTCGACTCGGAAGGAGCCGAAACGGTGGCTTGAACCTTAAATCGTCGGTAGTTACATGCATGATGCAATAGATAGTTTTTGTATACGCTACGCATTTGTTTACGGGTTCCCTGTACAATCGAGTTAGATCGTACTTCGAGGACCTGTCTGAGACTTGCGGATAACTCAATACCAAGGCTTCAACAGGCTGTGTCATAATCTATAATCAATGGGCCGACATGTACAGGCCTTTCCTTTGATCAGAAACACGTATTGATCGGTGGATCCCTTGATACAAGCAGGTGCGAACTCATATGATGCTGATGTTGTTGGAGACTCTAAAGCTGCAAAAATGAAATACTTGGTATATGATATAAGCGGCCCTGCCAGAGTTATAAGTACTAGGTCAGAGAAAGGACTCGTCATTAGTGAAAAGAGACGTTGATTAGCATCTTTCTGGCTTGCATTTATTCAAAGGGAGGAATCACTACCGTGACTACTTACCTTGCCAACATCACATCCAGGCTGTTGTTTTTAATCCACCTCTAGAGTCGATATGTCTCCACAGTACCCTTGACCTTCCATTCCACGAACGATCGCGGCCTTGGTGAGAGCAATATGTTCCTGTGCCTTGCATTTGCTCGGGCGTTTCAGCGAGTACGGGAATGTTGATGGAACACACCTTGGTAGACAACTTAATGAATTGCTAGGACGCTCATAACTAGTAGCTAACATATCTTCATAGAAAAGAACAATATATTGTAACACACAACCAGATCAAATATGAGCAATGTTGAGCATTCAGGCTGAAGCACGCGGCGTTCTCCAGTCCCATCCCTGGATCGCCTGATGGACAAGACGTGGTGAACGTGCGGTGGCCTAAAGGGAGTGGTGAGGCGGGGGGAAAGAAATTACTCGCTTGTTAGTAGCCAAAATCTGGGACGCAGCGATCTAAATTTAAATTTAAATTGCCAGTTTTGGAGAGATCATCTCGCCGTTTGCGCACAATGAGATCAATGACCTTGGGACCTTTCTGTCCATTCTGAACGAGTTTCACAGATCTTACCTCACTGTAAGTACTGGTGTCAGTGCTGATTGAAATGTCTTAAAATGCGATGTCACAGATAGGCAAAACTTGATTCAACGCGATACATTGTACAATTCAGAGCCAATACACGAGACACGAGCGACGTTTGACAAGACCAGCGACTGAGCAATCGAGTCAGCCTGTCAGGGTTCCAAATAAAGTTACGAGATACTGACCTTGGACAACATATATCCGGGACACTTCAAGCTGGAATGATACTGTAACGTCCAGTGTTTGCATCCCACTTGAGCAGCCAGGTAGTGTTCAAACCAAGAGTAGCGAGATTCTTCTCCCACAACAATGGGGTTTGAATTTCACCTCGCAAGATTTCGGTCTCTTGATAATCTGACGTAATGTAGGCACGCAGCTTTGGAGTGAACTG
>MU172936.1:327310-383180 GCA_016695475.1 Suillus decipiens | reverse complement strand
AGTTAGATCAGCAATTTTGATGAGCATAATGTTCATACTGTGTCTTACTGATTCTTATAGGTCACTTGCATTTGGTACGGGCCTGGGACGAGGGTCGTGTGTAAGTTAACAGCTGCGCAGTAAAGATGCGGGTGTACCCACCGCTTTCTCCGAATGTGCTGACCCTAAAATATTGCCAGGCTTAAATTAATCGCAGGCGACACCGATGGTACTTACCTCCAGACTACGGCCTCGCGGGAGCCCACGCCAGGCGATTCTGAAAGGTCGTTGAAAGTGAGCAGAAGTGTCGACTGTTTTCCGAGGTTGTTTCTGGCAAGAGGTCGGGTCAACAAAGTGAGGACGGCGTGATGGTGCTGCAAAAAGCACTCACGTCTGAAAAGTCAAGTTCCTCACGAAGGCGGACATTGTTTGAGATTGTGCGTGGACTGAAGAACTATGAGTTCTGCAGTTAGTAGACCAGCAAAGCCGTCTTTTATATGCCTGGGGCACAACTTGAGGCTAGTGGCCGCATGTATTGCCGTGCCTGGTGTTGGGCCCTGCGAAGTTCGGATTCCAAGAACGTTTGTGTACATGTAATAGAAGCAAGCGTATAATAGAAACCACCTATCTGATCTCTAGAAAATATGGCTAGTTGCGTGTCGCACTATCAGCAAACATTCATGGTAGGCGACCATAAATACTTGCACATGTAATAGAAGCAAGCATTTAGGAACCACCTAATACCATATAGTTGAAACTTGGAAGTTGCGTATCGCATTTATTGTGAACAAAACCGCTCGAAGTTCAGGTTTCAGCAATGTTTGCGTAAATTCTTGTACAATGGAAGCGCGGCGACCAACTTTATATACCACTGATCTCCAGTTGTGCTGCCAGATTAGCAAACAGGGGTCACTGATTCCCATATGTAAGTACTTGACTTCCCCGACCCCAGAATCCGAGTTGACGTTCTAGACTCTGGCCTATGAAAGTGGTGATACGCCGGAAATTACCTTGCGAAACAAGGTCATACTAAGTCTCTTATCAGCACTTGACCTGACAACTTGAGAATTGAGCACGCCTTCAGAGAGACTTATGACCTTGGTTCGCAAGGTGATTTCCGGCGTATCGTGTGGTGATGACAGGCCAGCGAGCGGGGGAGAAGGGTCTATAAGAACAAGGTACGATCTCAGTCCCTCTCGAAGAACTGAGATGTTCCCCGCTACGGCGCTGGCCCATATAGCAAGTGAAATAAACTGGCAAATAAACTGAAGAAATAAACTTTTATTGAGTAGGGTTATTACTTTACATTGTTTTATAACGTCATGTCTAGGAAAGAGCATTTCGGCTAGGAATATCAAGTTTACTGATCCAACCTGATTCGTGATCTGCGTTGATAAATGCCCAAAATAGACGACGTCCTCGGATCGGTTAAGAACATCGGAATTTTGCGGAACCGAGCGATTCCGTCCAGCCATTCCAAAAGATCGTAAGTCATGAGACAAACAAAGAATGGGTATTGTTCATGAGCACCCCAGTCCCCCTGCCGTTCTGCGTCGTTCATTCCACTGAAGAGTTGCATCAGTGTGAACACAGCGAGGCTAAAAACAAAGTCGATCAAAAACGTTCAGCCGTACTGCACGTGACTTGTACTATTACTAACAAGTACTGCGAAAGTTCCCCTGAGCGTCCTTTTCTCTCCTAATTTAATGTTGTCAGGCCCATTATGCCGTGTAATGGTAACGAGTGTATTCAAGAGTGCGCTATGATGCAAAAAGAGGAGTGGGAAGTGCTAAAGGTCTGCTCCGAATTAAAGTCCGGAATCGAAAGAGCTAATAAATGCTGAATGAGCAGTCAATTTACCCAGACATATGTATATCCAACAATGCTGGACTATGTGGCCGTACGATCAAGCTAGAGATCCCCGTAGAACTTTCACCCGCACGGAGTGTGACTATTGCTTCTTCCGCATCACCTCAAAGTCAGTCTCACGCTACAAGGCCGCTCACTGTGCTGCCGCCTTTCTTGGTTGCATTGATTCTTCCACCAAATTATCCATTATGTGCGTCACCGTGTATCACGTCCCTGACATGCACGCACGGATGGTATTCCAGCAGTGACCTGGAGATGCAGCTCGCTGAGATGTGGACGCATGATTCGCAAGGGATTCTGTATGCTTGGGTAGCGTTCATCAACGGAGCAGAGTTCCTTGAGTCGAGGGACATCACGATAATCAAACCGTCACCTTTGACGCTCCTTCCGCTACTTGAATCCTACGACACCCACGCTCAAGATACTGTATTCGCTGAAACATCGTTTCCCTGCGCGATCTGTTTGTCTGCACGCAAAGGAAGGGACTGCATACGACTTGGATGTACCCATATATTCTGCCATTCGTGTTTATTGGATTTCTGGGGATCGTGCATAAGGGAGGGGGATATCGGTCGTGTCGGGTGCCCTGATCCTGCGTGCGTGAAAACAGGACATGAGGCTGGGGAGGAGGACATAGCAAGAGTGGTTGAAGAGGAAGAGGTGAAGAGGTGGAAGTGGCTTAGAGGAAAGAGGGCATTAGAACGGGATCCTGGGATGGTGCATTGTCCTGCAACGTCTTGCCAGACGGCTATGCCGAGTCCGGAAGAGGAGGATGAGAGCGGGTGGGCGAGGTTACGAACATGTCCAAGGTGCGAGTATGTGTTTTGTGCGTCTTGCAGACGAGCGTGGCATGGACCGATCGTGGAGTGTATGACGGAGTCGTTTGTGAAGGAGTATATGGGATTGGCAAAAGGATATGCTAGACGAGTTGAGATTGAGAGGAGGTGGGGTAAAAAGAATGTTAAGAGACTTGTTTTGAAGTATGAGGAGGAACGAAAGAACCATGAGTGGATTTCAAGAAGTTGTATGGAATGTCCTGGATGCGGGGTTCAAGTGGAGAAGAGTGCGGGGTGCAATCATGTGAGTGTGATTTGACTTCTTCTGTGAATCCCCCTTTTAATAAATTAAATAACATAGATGACTTGCATAAAGTGCAATCAACATTTTTGTTATTTATGCGGTGGAAAGTTATCAGCTTCAGAACCATATAAGCATTTTAATACTAAAGGAAAGAATTGTTTTCAAAAGTTATTCGAGTAGGGATGTTCAATTCTAAAATGTCGTTGTCGACGTCGACTTGACCTTACGGCTGTCCTCTCGTAAATTACTTACGTGTGCCCTAATACCCGTGCAGTACCCTATCGACGACCTTGAATTTGTGTGACAGTCACTTGAAATAGCTTCGATTCGTTGAGCCTGTGACGGTGTGACGAAGTTAGGTGCGTATCTCTACAGTAATGTCCTTGGGTCCATTCTGTCCATTCTGGACGAGTCTCACAGATCTTATTTCGCTGTAAGTACCGGTGTTGAAATGTCTTAAATTTCACTCAAATACAATGTCACAGACAGCCAAAACTTGATTCAACACGATACATTGTACAATTTAGAGCTAATCCACTAGACACGAGCGACCGACTGAGCAATCGAGTCAGCCTGTCAGGGTTCCAAATCAAATTATTAGCAAATTCGAGATGCTGACCTTGGACAACATACATTCAGGACACTTCAAGCTGCAGTGATACTGTAGCGTCCAGTGTTTGCATCCCACTTGAGCGCCCAGGTACTGCTCACACCAAGAGTAGCGAGATCCTTCTCCCACACCAATGGGGTTTGAATTTCACCTCGCAAGATTTCGGTCTCTTGATAATCTGACGTAATGTAGGCACGCAGCTTTGGAGTGAACTGCGCGGTCACGTTGCTGCCGTCTCTGTGTGTTGCACTATGAGTTCCTTGGGAGATAATTTTGGAGGGGAGATGACGGACCCAACGTCATTGAAGTACAACACCGGCGTAGGCAACAACTGTCCCTCGGCCCTGAAACCTGAAGACGGGACTCGCCAGTTAGGTCAGATAAAAGTGAAAGATCACGGATCACAAACCGATCGCCAAGTCTTCCTTTACTCCAGCGTTATTGGTGGCCTTGACGAAACCACCGGTTGTGGCCGTAGGGGGCTACACGGTTATTTGTAAGTCGTGAAGACGCGAATGGATGAAAACCAGACTTACAGTGAAACTGTAGACGCCACCTTCGTTCTTTTTCAGGGAGGTTTGTTGGTCGATCTGCATGAATGCAGGCATTAGTGCTAGCAATCGCAGAGTAGATGAAAGTCGCTCACATTGATGTCAACAGCGGTTGCAGCGCCAACGATCTTCCCGCTTGTGACTTGTGGTTTGGTGAAACCAAGCCTATGAGTTAGATCAGCAATTTTGATGAGCATAATGTTCATACTGTGTCTTACTGATTCTTATAGGTCACTTGCATTTGGTACGGGCCTGGGACGAGGGTCGTGTGTAAGTTAACAGCTGCGCAGTAAAGATGCGGGTGTACCCACCGCTTTCTCCGAATGTGCTGACCCTAAAATATTGCCAGGCTTAAATTAATCGCAGGCGACACCGATGGTACTTACCTCCAGACTACGGCCTCGCGGGGGCCCACGCCAGGCGATTGTGTAAGGTCATTGAAAGTGAGCAGAAGTGTCGACTGTTTTCCGAGGTTGTTTCTGGCAAGAGGTCGGGTCAATAAAGTGAGGACGGCGTGATAGTGCTGCAAAATTGAAAAGCACTCACGTCTGAAAAGTCAAGTTCCTCACGAAGGCGGCCATTGTTTGAGATTGTGCGTGGACTGAAGAGCTGTGAGTTCTGCAGTTAGTAGACTAGAAAAGCTGCCTTTTATATGCCTGGGGCACAACTTGAGGCTAGTGGCCGCATGTGCTGTGCCTGGCATTAGACCCTGCGAAGTTTGAATTCCAGGAAAAATTCTTGTACATGTAATAGAAGCATATGAAAGAAACCACCTATCTGATCTCTAGAACATGTTAATACCATATGGCTAGTCGCGTATCGCACTGTTAGCAAACGTTCATGTCAGGCGAAACCGACAGTTTGCGTAAGCTCTTGTACATGTAATAGAAACTACTTATCTGATCACTAGAACATAATCTTAATACCATATGACTGGAAGTGGCGTAAACATTTATTGTAGGCGGAACTGCTCAAAGTTTAGATTCCAGGAATAATCGCGTAAATTCTCGTACAATAGAAGCGCGGCGGTCAACCACTGATCTCCAGTCGTGCTGTCAGATTAGAAAATAGGAGACATTGATCTCCATATGTAAGTATTTGACTTCCCCGACTCCACACTCACACTCAGTAGTCAAAGGCCGCCATTTCTGGCACTGGAGCGATTTTAATGTTGATACACTTGCATTGGCAAGACACCGTGTTGGTAGAGATCACAGTTGCAGTAAAGATGGCCCGTCTCTCTTATGCACTGCTTCCATTGCGACGGTTATGTAAATCATGTCTCAATTTAGAAGTCTAGCAAGTTGCAAGGCACTATCTGCCGGAAATCAGCGCTTCAGCTGCGGTTATGTAAAAAGATACGCTAGAAAATTATGTAATCTAAGGCACCTGTCGGCGATGCCGACTTGCTCAGCTGTTGTTTATTTGCCAATCTAAAAATCCAAGTCGGCAGGAATGTGCGTTAAAGCTCTCGCAAGAGTGCCCATTTTAGTTAGACTAAAATTTCGTTCGTAAATACCTGGTTTTGGTTATGTTTGGACCTGACTTTAGTTTCAAAGACAATATAATGAGATTATCAGGATGATAACGCATTATATTAGTAGCAGGACTAGTACAACAGTATTTGAATCCGGCGTGAACTAGTAGTACCAGTTCGTCGCCTGTCAAGCCGTTTGTTGCCTTCAAAATACTAAGAACGAACTTGCAATTCCACATCGTGAGCGTTCGTAAGCGTCCGTAATACGCTTAAGCTAAACGTGGTTTTGCAGATGCTGTCTTGATCTTGTTTTGCTAACTACAAACGTCCATACCCTAGTGGTAAATTGGCTGAACCAGAGAATAATAAAAACACACCATGAAGGAGCAGGAAGTTCCCATGACACTCGAGTATAAAAATCCGAGTTTGGTCTGGTTTTTGTGCTGTCTCTTGGGTATTTGTATTCACTCCGTCTGGTTCCTGTATCGTGTCTAGCTTGTATATGGCTTGTGTTTCGTGTACTATCTTTATGTATTTGTCCCCTTGTATCGCTTTCTTCCTTGTACCGGTCTCCAGTGTATTTTCCTCTGCTATCATTTGTGATCTGCATCACGTACTATGATGTAATAATACAGCAGATCATCGTCCGATCTTGCTTCGCAAGGTAATTTCCGGCGTATCTTCATATTGATGGGCCAGAATTTGGGGTCAGGGAAGTCAAGTACTTACATATGGAGATCAATGACTCCTATCTGTTAACCTGGCACTGATCTGCAAAACACCCAACTTCTCGCTTAACTTACGCGCATTACCAACACTTACAACTTCAGTAGTACACTCCTCCTGGAGTGTATGATGCTCTCGTTTTTTCAAAGAATGATTTAGTCGAACGAGTTAGATCTATTGGTACTGCTAGTATGTCTGATGCTTTGTAGAAATATTCATGATGCATATTAAAGCCCGAACTTAAGCGACACTAAGCGGTCGCCTAAAATCAAACACCGCTCGTCGAGCACTCATCGAGCACATCCGGGCACAACTGGAGATCAGTGGTTTATGAAGTTGGTCACCGCGCTTCCATTGTAAGAATCTACGCAAACATTCCTAAAATCTGAACTTCGAGCGGTTTCGCCCACAATAAATATTTACTAATGCGATACGCAACTTCCAACCATATGGTATTAAGTGGTTTCTATCATATGCTTGCTTCTATTACATGTACAAGAATTTACGCAAACATTCCGTTTCGTCTACTATGAATGTTTGCTAACAGTGCGACACGCGACCAGCTATATGGTATTAAGTGCATGTGTTAGAGATCAGATAAGTGGTTTCTATCATGTGCTTCATGCTTCTATTACATGTACAAGAATTTACGCAAAAATTCCTGGTCGCCTATCATGAATATTTCCTAACAGTGCGACACGCGACCAGTCATATGTTCTGGAGATCAGATAAGTGGTTTCTATATGCTTGCTTCCATCACATGTACAAGACTTTCCTAGAATGCGAACTTCGTAAACCTAACTGAATGCCAGGCCCGGCACACCACTAGCCCCAAATTGTGCCCCAGACATATAAAAGGCAGCTTTTCTGGTCTACTAACTGCAGAACTCACAGCTCTTCAGTCCACGCACAATCTCAAACAATGGCCGCCTTCGTGAGGAACTTAACTTTTCAGACGTGAGTGCTTTTGCAGCACTATCACGCCGTCCTCACTTTGTTTACCCGACCGCTTGCCAGAAACAACCTTGGAAAAGAGTCGACACTTCTGCTCACTTTCAATGACCTCACACAATCGCCTGGCGTGGGCCCCCGCGAGGCCGTAGTCTGGAGGTAAGTACCATCGGTGTCGCCTGCGATTAATTTAAGCCTGGCAATATTTTAGGGTCAGCACATTCGGAGAAAGCGGTAGGTACACCACATCTTTACTGCGCAGCTGTTAACTTACACACGACCCTCGTCCCAGGTCCGTATCAAATGCAAGTGACCTATAAGAACCAGTAAGACACAGTATGAACATTATGCTCATCAAAATTGCTGATCTAACTTATAGGCTTGGTTTCACCAAACCACAAGTCACAAACGGGAAGATCGTTGGCGCTGCAACCGCTGTTGACATCAATGTGAGCGACTTTCATCTACTCTGCGATTGCTAGCGCTAATGCCTGCATTCATGCAGGTCGACCAACAAACCTCCCTGAAAAAGAACGAAGGTGGTGTCTACAGTTTCACTGTAAGTCTGGTTTTCATCCATTTGCGTCTTCACAACTCACAAATAACTCGTGTAGACCCCTACGACCGGAACCCCTGATTTCGTCAAGGCCGTCAATGACGCTGGGGTAAAGGAAGACTTGGCGATCGGTTTGTGATCCGTGATCTTTCACTTTTATTTGACCTCACTGGTGAGTCCCGTCTTTAGGTTTCAGGGCCGAGGGACAGTTGTTGCCTACGCCGGTGTTGTACTTCAGTGACGTTGGGTCCGTCATCTCCCCCCAAAAATTATCTCCCAAGGAACTCATAGTGCAACACACAGAGACGCCAGTAGCGTTACCGCGCAGTTCACGCCAAAGCTGCGTGCCTACATTACGTCAGATTATCAAGAGACCGAAATCTTGCGAGGTGAAATTCAATCCCCATTGGTGTGGGAGATGAATCTCGCTACTCTTAGTGTGAGCACTACCTGGACGCTCAAGTGGGATGCAAATACTGGACGTTACAGTATCACTGCAGCTTGAAGTGTCCTGAATGTATGTTGTCCAAGGTCAGCACCTCGAATTCACTAGTAACTTGATTTAGAACTCTGACAGGCTGACTCGATTGCTCAGTCGCTGGTCTTATCGAACATCGCTCGTGTCTCGTGTATTGGCTCTGAATTGTACGATGTATCGCGTTTTGCCTATCTGTGACATCGAATTTTAAGACTATTCAATCAGTACTGACACCGGTACTTACAACGAGTGAGGCTCGTCCAGAATGGACAGAAAGGTCCGAAGGACATTGATCTCATTGTGTGCAAACGGCGAGATGATCTCTCCAAAACTGGCAATTTAAATTTAAATTTAGATCGCCCGCCCGCACGTATAGGCTGTGTCCCAGATTTTGGCTAACAAGCGAGTAATTTCTTTCCCCCCGCCTCACCACTCCCTTTAGGCGTACGTTCGCCACGTCTTGTCCATTAGACGATCCACGAATTGGACTGGAGAGCGCTGCGTGCTTCAGCCTGAATGCTTAACGTTGCTCATATTTGGCCTTCCTGTTAGCAGTTTCTGGCCGACGAGCAACGAATATCACCTGCACAGAAATTATCAGACCCAGCCGCTACAATACACCCAAGAAAGACGCATCCCCTAGCCCCGCATGGCGGAACCATCGACGACATGAGGACTGTAGAAGGGAAGGTAGTTTATCTCGGCCATTGCTGGAGTTCGATTCCTTCGTCTGCGCTTGACGGAGAGCGGAGGAGTGAGGACAGACAACCAATTAATGCATCTGGACATGGCACCGAGAGCGTTTGGGATCGCTGAGGCTCGGCTGCTTCGTCGAGGGCGCTGGACAAGTGAGTGAAAAGTAGCTGTGGACGTAAACGCGGAAGTATTGGGGACCGCCGAAGTTTGGATATCTCATCAGTATTGGGCAGAGAGCGAAGGAGTGGGGACAGGTGATCGAGGAGTGCATGCAAACGTGATTCCGAAGGTGCTTGAGGTTGCGTTAGTTTCGATCGCGTCATTTGGTCGAGAGCGGAGAAGCAAGGAAAAGCGACCAAGGAGTGAAGAAGAATCAGGATGGACACTAGATGTTGCAGAGGACTGAGAGCGGTGGTCAAGACAAGAACTAATTAGCAGAAATACTGATGACGCACATGGGCATTGGCTTGTGTGTCATCACAAAATCCTGGTGGGAGATCATCTGCATGAGTTGTGTCCGCCTGGAATGTCGATATTATTACTGCGACTGGCAAGGTCGAAAAATGTATTGCATACCTCTAAAAATAACTTATTTTTATGTCCTGGGACGACTCGGAAGGAGACATGGGCTCCATGCTTCAAGAGCTAGATGATGCTTGTGTTTGGAACTTCTGGCGCCCAGATAATATTAAGGTTGCCATTGATCCCCACAATCCTGATCTCCACTACTCAAGAACGGAAGCTTCGGCACTCGTGTCTGCCTCTGAAATGTCGACAAGAGGACCGTCAACTCCAGCAACTATGCTTCGCACAGAAGACCTCTCACATGCGAAGCCTGTTCCTACTTCTCGCCCATCAACCCAAACTCCTCCCTCTACTTCTTCTCTCATCACTGAAAACTGCTTAGCACGATATGCCATTGCTTCAATATCAGAATTCGAATGTGCAAAGAAGAATAGAGCAGGTTTCTTAGATTTTGAAGGAATGGCAGAGAAACCACGTAGAGAGGCAAGACGGATGGGAGTGGGAAGGGAACCATGAAGACGGAATATTGAGGTGCCTGGAAGGGTGCATCTTGAGAGGAACAATGAGAGTCTTTCTGGAAGAGTTGTGATGGGGAAGTGAACTTCTCGTAGTGGTAGCTCGTTCACTGTCGTGTTTTGATGCAGCCGAATCCTCCGCCCTCTCAAGGCCCTTGATTACCAGCGGTCGTATTAGAGTAGTACCTGCCAACTTCCAGTGTATATCTTCAAGAATGGTAGCCGAACAAAGGATCGTCCGTCTCTGTCCCAAGAGGCCATCTGTGATTTCGTTTTTATCCACAACTCGACTAAAAGTCCTGTTCGCTATTTTCTGGAATTTAGCACCTCAGTCATTGGGCTTACACCGTGAGTATCAAAGAATAATTTAAAGTATGCTTCATGCGTGCGCCCGCGCTGTTTGGATCTAGTAGTGACATCATATCTTCATTGTATATCAATTAGGTAATTTCAACTTGACTAGCTCTGCCAGGCTGTGCAAATGATCACCACACAGCTCGGCAGATCAAAGATTCTGCACTCATCATTGTTGGCAAACCTTATGATACGAAAGCCCGATCAGCGGGCACTCGGCAGCGCCAGTCCCCGGCGATACATGGGATAGAAATGCGATTTGCCATATAAATTTCATCGCACATTCTCGCGCTTATCAACAGTCAGAGTCCGCAAGGTACATACATAGTCACATAAGATATAAACGAGCAGCCATCCGAAATGGAAGATAATTCATGAATTCAGCCGTGTTGATGACCTGACGAGCCGCAAAGAAAATAAAACAGTAGTCACCCATGTTGAAGAGCTGACAAAGCCGGAACCTCGGGGACATGCCTTTTCTAGCACCGTAACAGCAACCGTACTTCATACGGTCATAACAACGCGCCCAAATCTTCTTTCCTCGATGTCCTTGGATCAAAGGATGGTATTGCATTTTCACTATCCATCAATCATGGATTTTTAACTTGGCGATCTCTGGCGGTGCAATAACCCTACCGGCGAGGTAGAGAGCGACAAGCTCACGAAGCGATATATGGTCCAAGGATGAGGAGCAGGGATAGTACTAGACAGTGCTCGCATATGAGTAGAACGTGAGTCATCTGTTTGCTTCTTGTAGATCTTTGGTTTACTTTTGGCTTGGCCTTGGCATGCCATCTTTGATGGTATCCAGATGTTCAACGTTCAGTGTTCCGCCCGTACAGTGTTTCATGACCAATATTTACGTTGAGGCACTGGATTAGTACCTTTGACCAATTAAGCTTCGAGCTTGAAGGCCGGACAGACATTATCTTTTCATCTCGTTTTGATGGTGCAAGCGCTAGGTAATTGTATAACTAGCATGACTGACATTGTCATACACCTATCAAGCTCACCTCTTACCTACACCCATCGTCTGCGAATATGACCATAGTCTTAAATGATCCCTCTTTGTGGCCGCTCATCAATTTTGATATCTTCCATAGCTATTTTGTAGGTCTGTGGATAGCAGTTGGATATCAATGCTGTCAGTGCTAACCTTGACTACGGTTTCGTACTAGTTGCTACCTTTATTGGAGTAACGTATGATTGGGGTGAGCAAGATAATATTAAGGAATTCTGATATCTCACAAGTACTTTCAGCACTTACATTCGGACAAGAGGTATGTTGACGCTATGATCGGAGCAATCATCTCGCTAAGAATGGTTTTATAGGTCGAATTAATCTGGGTGAGTAAAGTCTCGTGTCAAAGGAACATACATGAAAGTATGCTTAATTCCAGAGACAACGCTGGTCCATAATGACGGTTCTGTATATTGGTGTATGTAGCTTGCGTGTCACGGGTATCATGTTGTGCTGACTTAAAAGTATCCTAGGTGCGATATCTCGGAATAGTGTCTGCCATGTATGTTTGGAAGGCTCAGCACTGGCTTTGTACTAATGAACTATCTTTCAAAATCAGCCTGAACATAATGAGTATGTCTTCTCATATTCGATGTCTTTACTTCTTCTGACCGGCCGCATACAGCCAGTGTTCCGACGATCTTCGTGACAGATGCAGTGAGTTTTCTGCATCATGCCTTCCATTCCCCTCCAATTAACCATGATACTCCGAAGGGGTGACTATATCCTTGGTTAAATTTTTAGTTCGCTAATGACTGTCACACTACCCTGTCATAGATGTGAGTCCGTTTTAGTGTGCTTCCTGAGGCTGACCACTGACTGGATTTGTCAGGTTACATTATTTTTGACGTACGGAATTGGATGGGTTTCGTGGTAAATGCAATGCTATGGGGTGAGCTTGACACTTCGCGAGACCTCAGTAATATTGACTTGACTGAAACTTGTTGCTAGTCATCATTATCACTCGGTTGCATGCCATGTATCAAGGATCCAGAAAGATCTTGATATTTCTCATTATCACCTTCCTGGCTGCCAACATTTTCTCCGGAATAGCCGCTCTAACAACAACGATGCACTTTTCAGGGGGTACGTTTAGTGGTGGCTACTAAGGAACGTACATGAGGCTGATTGATGAATACCAGAGGAATTCATCATCTCTGGCGCCTATCTGTGCTCGTTTAACTACCCGAATGATACACTACTTTTGGCTTCCATCAGTTGGATACTCGGGACTGTGTGGGAGGTATTCGCACTGTGTCTCGCAGCCTGGATTGCGGTAAAACGCTTTCGTGAACTGCGACGATATTCGTCAGGAGCAATTATGAGCGACTATTTTGCGGTGTTGATGAAAACTCACATTCTTTACTTTGCGAGGTGAGCTCATACTGTGAATGTGGTTCCCGTTGTCGTTAAAGGAGCGGACATGCTAGCTTTTCTGCTGCTTCTTGCTTCACCATCATTGTTGGTTTGTCTCCAGCGATCTTAGCGGTATGTCAATTTTTTACTGACCCTGCATGCGGCCATGGTTCATGATTTCTATAGGACCCATCATCCCTGGCAAGTCGGACTTGTTACGGCTTACTTCAGATCTTCTCGGCTGTGCAGCCGTCCGTGCTGGGACCACGCCTAATTCTTGACGTTCGAGAACATGCCGCTAAGCCTGTGGCTGACCCTGACACGGCAACTGCCATGACCTCGATCGCTTTCCAGGAGCGCGTGCATATATCGACTGGCAATGGCGTGAGTGCTCGGTGAAGTAACAACAGTCTAGTGCAGGGAGAATTTGCTTTTATTTATTCCCATTTTCGTGATAGTAATGATCTCAGTCTTTTGGTGTTTTAAAGTAGATTTCGATCTCAAGCTTAGTTGACATAGGTCTGGTCAAAGTTTTCGTTGTAGTATTTAGTCAAGTAATTTGCTAAACGTCTTGACAATGTTTAAACCGATATCCTGGACAGCTGCACGTAGGGGGCTCAGTGTGGCTATTCATCGCAGCGATCCGTCCTCGATTCATCTTCCCGCCTCATTTAAGGTCCCACCCTTGTCTTCTCACATGACTCACGCCAACTGGCTCGGAAGATTCATTCCAGATGATTACAAGGCGCGCGATGCAGGTTCATGTATGTATAGCTTGATGATGCGAGGCGCACCTGATGAGTTTTGATGAGGCTTGTGGGGGAGCTTGCATTTCACTTTCGTTCTACGAGGCGGAAATACAGATATGAATGCGATTAGGATTGTCACCGAAGCGCTATTGGAGGATCTATTCCATAGAAATGATTGCCATCACATAGAGAAAAGAAGGACCAGTGGTTGATACAAGTGTGGGTGTGCAGCTAGTACCAGTAAAGATATCCAGGATATTAGTTTAAAATAACTTCACTAAGATACTACGACGAAAACTTTGCCCAGACCTATGTCTCCTTGAAATGTCCTTCAGAAGATCAAATGACTGAATCAATACCATCATGAGAGTGGGAATAACTAGAAGCAAATCCCCCGCCTATTGCAGGGCACTAGACAATTAACTTCACCCGAGCATTACATACCACTGCCAGTTGATATATGTACGTGCTCCTGGAAAGAGATTGAGCTCATTGGGGTTGCTGCGTCAGAGTTGGCCACCAGCTTAGCGTTATATTCTCGAACACCAAGGACCAGGCGGGGTCCTGTGACAAACATCTGCACGACCACCCAAATCTGAAGTATGCAAAAATGAGTCTGAGTTTCTAGTGAATATTGATCCTACAGAAATGATGAAACGGTCGTATGCAGAGGTAAACTTTGAAAGATTGACGTACCGTTGAGGATGTCAGAGAAAATAAAATAATGAGGGTGAAGCAAGAAACAGCAACAAAGCTAGCACGATTGACACTTCAGTGGAGAAAAGGAACAATAATCACAATATAAGCTGACCTCGTAAAGTAAAGCACGTGAGTCTTCATCAACACCGTGAAACAATCCCCGATAATCCCTCCTGCCGAATATTGTCGCAGTTCACGGAAGTGTTTAACAGCAATCCAGACTGCGAGATACAACGCGAGGACCTCCAATGCAGTACCAAGTATCCAAGAAATGGAAACCAGAAATAATATATCTTCTGCATAGGCAATCGAGCAATGATAGGTGCCGGAGAGAATAAGTTCCTCTGGTATTCATCCATGGGCTCCATGTATATTTTTATCATCCACGATTAAGCGTACCCCCTGAAGTATGCATCGTTATCAGTACGGCAACCACGCCGTCGAAAGTGCTAACAACCAGGAAGGAGACAATAAGGCATATCAGGATCTTTCTGCATCCTTGATACATGGCATGCAACTGAGTAATGATGATGACTTGCAGTGTGTTTCAGTCAAGTCAAACACCACTGAGTTCTCGCCAGTGCCAAACTCACCCCATAGCAATGGATATACCACAATATACGTCAAAATCCATACGACGGATAGAAGCCGGCCTGACAGATCTACTCAGTGACCAGCTTCGCGTAGTGCGCACTCCAGACTCACATCTGTAACAGTATGGTGCGGAAGCCATCACCGCATCAAAAGTTAGCAAAGAATCACACTCACTCCTACAGGGAACCACGGTTAACTGGAAGGGAAGGAGATAGCAGGCATCTGTGCAGAAAACTCACTGTATCCGTCAGAGAGTTAGTCGGAAAACCGCCTGTATGCCATTGGTCAGAAGAAACAAAGATAGCGAAATTACTAAAAAGCATACGCAGCATGCCCAGGCTGATTATTAGAGATAGACGATTAGCACAGTATCGATAATTAGCCCTTCGAACATACGTCACAAATAAGATTCCAAGGTAGCGCACCTAGAATACTGTCAATTCGTGCATGACATGGAAACCGCAACAAACAAGCTACGCACACCGAGATACAGAACTGTCATTAGGGACCAGCGTTGCCTCTGGAAGCAAGTATGTTTTTATTCATGTTCCCCTGACGCGAGATTCCACTCACCCAGATCAATTCTACCTATAACGACATTCTTAGCAAGATGGCTGTTCCGATCATAGCATCAACATACCTCTTGTCCGAATGTAAGCGCTGGAAACACTTGTAGGACGTCAGTGGTTTCTTGATATTATCGTGCTCACCCCAATCATATAGCAGTCCAACAAAGGCAGCAACTGTGAACCGCAGTCAAGGTTAAATTAGATATCAGCTTGAATATCCGACTGCTCTCTACGAACCTCCAAAATAGCTGGAAAAACAAAACGCATTGATAGCTGGCCACCAAGTGGGATCATTTGAGACTATGGTCATATTGATAGAGAATAGTGGGCGTCAGATGAGGTAGACTTTGTAGGTGGCATAGATACCACTATGGCAGTGCTTGTGAATCACCAAAATTCGGAGACCGCAGAAGGTTGCCCGTGCGGCCCGTTCCACATACCAGATGTCGGTCACTAGGCCAAATTTGCATCGGTTTCTGCCTATACCAGGACTGCTGTGTTGCTGGTGTGAGTTATTATACACTAGTGCTCAGACCTCAGGCTTGTCAATCGGGTTTTACGACATCGACCCGGCTGTACCATACAGTTTGAGAAACAAGTCAGGCTTCATGCAGTGATAGCCTGAGCGCGCCCAACGCTGATCCTTCATCGATCATTCGACTGTCAGCACTGTCTTTATCTAGTTATATCTTCATCGGATACGTCTAGGCTGGATGGGCCTGTCACCACCACATCGCAAACAAGTTGAAGATTCTGCAATCTCGCCAGATGGAAATCGCATAGTGCCGTGTTCAGATGACAAACCGACTCAGGTGTGGGATATATCATATGGGAGCGAGTACAGCACTGCCCCTCTCTTAGGGCACTCTGATTCCGTTTTCTCTGTTACATTCTCACCGAACGGAAATCGAGTAGTGTCTGGTTCAGAAGACGAGACAATTCAGATATGGGATATGATGATGGGCAAGGCAGTGGGTGCTCCTCTCAAAGGGCATACTGATAGTGTTACGTCTGTTGCAATCTGGCCAGATGGACGTCGCATCGTGTCTGGTTCATATGACATCAGTAAACCGGCGAGTTCTTGCTGGCAATTACGCTGATTGAGGTGCATTTACATAGTCATATACTATCCCAATGTGACAAAAACCTTTCCTATATATTACGATATATTACGGTATGTTCTTCTCACCAGTGATGGTACAGGCATCCGGGTATCGGTGATTACTCGTCTTGAAGATTTGAAGTCCGGTACATCAACAATCAAATATCAAAGGCATGTTCATTATCGTAAGTATCTTCTGATTGGACCACTCGTTTATTGTATCCGTCCACCACGCTCTCAGTCCTTGTTGCACTTTGTCACTTCTCCAGACCTGGGAGCACTGTCAGCCGTGTTTGCAAACTTGCTCGATGAATCAAAATAATCCTACTAAGAAGCGCTGGCGCCGCTGGGGGTGGCTGAAAAAAAGTCGTTCAGACCCTCATTTGGCGCGGGCTGAGAGGGTTGAGAGAGCAGCTAGTCAAAGTGATGTATGAACAATCGCCTTTACAACTATTATTTCTGAACATGTAGTTCCAGCAACACTCTCTTCCACCCTCGCGGACTAGATCTCCTAGACGATCTCCTGGGTTAATTCGCGAGTTGTGGGGTAGAATTTTTAAGAGTCGTTCGGCTCGTAGTGCTAGGCCTACCTTGAACCCTGAACACGAGGCCGTAAGTGCCAGCGCAGGGGATCTTTTGCATCCTCAAACAAGTCAAGTATGCGTAACTCTTGACATGTTTTGTGGAATCTAACCGTGACAGCTGCAGGATCCTTCACCATTCGCCACTCCTGCCCCCGTACAAAATCCTGACCAGTCTTCCGATTTGAACGTTGCGCAAGTAAGTTTGATCATCGTCATTTGGAATATCCTTATTTTCTTTTGGTAATAAACCAAGTTCCTTTCTCAGGTCAAACAACTAGAACCGAGGTTTGTGAACAAAAGGATCATCGATGCTGCCGAAGGTGTCGCAGGCATCGGGCACATTCCAGGAATTGTCCAAAGTACTTTTACAGCAACAAACGACCTACAATCCGTTTCCGATGCAGTAGACACACTTTCCCCGCTCATTGCTCCCTTAAAAGTGTTCAACTCTGTTGTTAACGGGCTTGCAGATGTACGGCTACTCTCTCTATTTGTACATGGCTCACCTTTGTGCGTAGCTCCACCCGTATGCGAAAGTGGCTTTGAGCATCTTCACTTGCGCATCTAAGGTGGGCTTCTTTCAATATCGCCTTCGCGGGTTAACAAGGTCTCGTTGACAGATGATTCTCAATCAGGCAGACCGCGATGCCGCTGTTTCCCGTCTGCTCTCAAAGATATCTCAAGTCTATACTTTCATTACAGAAAAGGAGGAATTAGCCAAGATTGAATCCATGCTAGCGGTATATGGGATGATAGCTCAGCAGACATTAGATTGCGCTGATTTTATCGTCCATTATTCTGAGACGAAGAACGCCTGTGAGTTGATTACAATACTTCGTCTCCTGAGACTTAATGATGTCTCTTTGAACAGGGATAAGACTTGGAAAACATGTCATTGATGAAACAGACGCCACGATTCAGAGCTACAGCGTGGCTCTCGATGGTCTTATGCAACAATTCCGAGATCAAGCGACTCGTGATGCCGTGATCATCCTTCACCGTGCTGGTAAGAATTGACTTCAGATTCACTTTGAAATCATACTGATGTTCGACAACGCGTGACCTAGGTGAGGACCTGGATTTCAATGGCATGGCATATTCAGATGGTGCCGGTTTTGATACATCTAGGCGTTGTCTCCCAGGCACCCGGGAAGTCATTTTGTCTGAGATCAAGTCCTGGATCTTTAGCACGGGAGAAGATGTGCAACGCGTCTTATGGTTATCTGGGACTGCGGGAAAGGGGAAATCGGCTATTGCTCATACAATAGCCAATTGGTCTAATGAGCAAGGCGGCCTGGGAGCCTGTTTTTGCTTTGATCGCACACATGGAGCGGACCGTCGCTATGAGAAGATTTTTACTACGATTGCACGCGACTTGGCTGATTGCCATCCTACCATGCGGCGAGCTTTGGCACGTGCGGTTCATGATCGTAACGAGCTCAGGCACACGATAGACATCTCGAGACAATGGCAAGAGTTGATTGTAAAACCAATTAGCGAGGCCTCGCAAGTTATCACTGCGCCCGTCCTCATGATCATTGATGCGTTGGACGAGAGTGGTGACTCCAAATCCCGGGAACGCATTCTCCGTCTGCTTGCTGGCAACCCGAACACTTCTTCCTCCCAACTACCCCAACTTCCTCCAAATCTCCGTATCATCATCACTTCCCGTCCAATCGAAGACATCGGAGATGCCCTGCGCAATTCGTCGCATGTTCGTTGTATTTCCATGGATGAAATTCCGGTCGAGTCCACAGAGCTTGACATCCAGCTCTATATTTCCACCAAGCTTAGAGAAAGCCCGCGCAATCCATTTGACGATGGACACTTCAAGACGCTTGCTCGAAAGGCCGATGGCCTATTTGAATGGGCTCGTCTTGCCTGTGAATACATCCAGGGGACAAACACTGTACGGCGAAATCCTATGAGCCGCTTCGAAGCCGTGGTCGCTACAACATCTGCAAAAGGAACACATTTGTTGGATGATATGTATGTGCGCATATTAGCAGACAGCATGCCTGAGAAGGGGCGTGAAGAAGCTATGCCCATGTTTTGTTCTGTGATGGGACAGATCCTTGCATCATCAGAGCCACTTTCCATGGCTGCGCTAACAGCAATGCGACTGAATTTTCCACACGCTGACGATCGCTACGATGTAGGAGATGTCATCAGGTCCCTTGGTTCGCTTGTCACCGGTACCACAGATCCTCAGACTCCCATACGTCCCCTCCACACATCATTCTACGACTTTCTCACAGACAAACCACGTAGTCTTGACTTCTTCGTTGATGTGTCATCAGTACAAAGTGAGCTTGCCTTCGCCTCGCTTCGGGTCATGGAGTGTGGACTTCGCTTCAATATTTGCTCCTTAGAGAGTTCTTACTTGCCCAATTCTGCTGTCCCTGACTTGGAGAAACGAGTAAAACAGTCGATTCCAGCTGAGCTATCATACGCATGTCGATTCTGGGGGACTCATGTAGTAGATACACCCTTCGAATCATCACTCGCTAAGGGAGTTGAAGCTTTTTTTAATGAAGAGCGCCTCCTTTGGTGGTTGGAAGCACTTTCTCTTATGAAAAGCCTCAGCGGTTCCGTTGGGACTCTCACGTCTATCGCGAGTTGGGTTACGGTGCGTGGCTCTAACTCACTCTTCAAAACAATGCATTCTTACAAGTAGCGGGGTGCTCTAGGGCCACGATGAATTTACGCATATCAGTGACGCTGCCAGGGACATCCAGCGCTTCATTCGAACTTTCGGGGCCACCATTTTACACAGCACTCCACATATATATTTATCCGCCCTGCCGTTTTCTCCAACGCAGTCGACAGTATTCAAACAGTTCACCGCTAAGTTTCCTCGCACTCCCCGCATCGCTGCTGGCCATGTTGTGAAGTGGCCTCAAATGGAGAAGATCATCCATCTGTGCTCCGAAGTTTACTCACTTGCGATGTCGCGAGACGGGAAGCGCATCGCGTGTGGTCTAGAAGACGGAACAATCCAGCTGTGGGATACTGAGACCGGCGAGGCATCTGGCTCCCCCCTCAAAGGCCACACTGATGGCGTTGTGTCTATTGTATTCTCGCCGGATGGATATCGCATTGTATCCGGTTCGGATGATAACACTGTCCGGGTGTGGGATGTGAGGACCGGCAAGGCATTGGGTGTTCCTCTCCAAGGGCATACTGACAGTGTCACGTCTGTCGCAATCTCGTCAGATGGGAAACTCCTCGTGTCTGGCTCAGACGACAATACGATCCGGTTATGGGAGGTGGAGACTGGCGAGGCAGTAGGTGCCCCTCTGAGTGGGCACACTGATTGTGTTTGGTCTGTTGCTATATCACAGGATAGCAAATTCATCGCGTCTGGCTCATCCGACACGACCATCCGGGTGTGGGATGTGGGGAGTGGCAAGGCATTGGGTACCCCTCTGAGTGGGCACACTGACGGAGTAGAGTCTGTTGCAATCTCAAGTGATGGAAAGCGCATTGTTTCTGGTTCAGAAGACAACACAATCCGGGTGTGGGATATAGAATCTGGCGAGGAATTAGTTGCCCCCCTCCAAGGTCACACCGGCCCTGTTCTGTCGGTCACAATCTCGTTAGATGGAAATCACATTGTGTCCGGTTCATTTGACCAGACAATTCGAGTGTGGGATGCGAAGACCGGCAAGACATTAGGATCCCCTCTTCAAGGCCACACTGATTCCGTGGTGTCTGTTTCAATCTCACCAGATGGAAATCGTATAGTATCTGGTTCATATGACATGACAACCCGGGTGTGGGATGTTAACTCTACTACGGGCGACGTATTGAAGGGCCACACGGGCTCCGTCAACTCTGTCGCAATCTCACCAAATGGACATCACATCGTGTCTGGCTCAAGTGACCAGACTGTCCGGGTGTGGGACATGGAAACTGGCGAGGCACGTGGTGTCCCCCTTCAAGGCCACACCGACTGGGTTACGACCGTCGCAATCTCGCCAGACGGACATCGCATAGTGTCTGGCTCAGACGACACCACAATCCAGGTGTGGGACATGGAGACGGGCAAGGCATTGAGTGAGCCTCTCCGAGGGCACTCTGATGCTGTTTGTTCTCTCGTTATCTCACCGGATGGAAATCACGTAGTGTCTGGCTCGGATGATAAGACAATTCAGGTGTGGGATATGGGTACAGGCAAGACACTGGGCGCCCCTCTCTTAGGGCACTCTGATTGTGTTCAAACTGTTGCAATCTCGCCGGATGGTGATCGCATAGTGTCGTGTTCAGATGACAAAACGATTCGGGTGTGGGATATGGGAGCGAGGACAGTACTGGGTGCCCCTCTCCTAGGGCACTCTGATTCCGTTTTCTCTGTTACATTCTCGCCAGACGGAAATCGCGTAGTATCCGGTTCAGAAGACGAAACAATTCAAATATGGGATATGATGATGGGCAAGGCAGTGGGTGCTCCTCTCAAAGGGCATACTGATAGTGTTACGTCCGTTACAATCTCGCCAGATGGACGTTACATCGTGTCTGGTTCATACGACAAGACCATCCGGGTATGGGATATGGGAACTGGCGAAGCAGTGGGTGCCCCTTTCCGAGGGCACACTGGACCTGTTTGGTTTGTGACAATCTCGCCTGATGGCAAACACATCGTGTCTGGCTCAGAAGATAATTCCATTCGGGTGTGGGATCTAGATTTTCTTAATCGGGATCAATCCTTCGAAGCACCTGCAATATGTTTGTCATCCGACCCAAATCATGCCCTTCATTGCGCCTCCTCCTTTCTCCAAGGTTCAGAAAGCCCAGCCCCTTCGGGCCCCACCGAGGAGGGATGGGTTGTAGGTCCTGAAGGACGGCTTCTCCTCTGGATCCCACCCACTCTCCACCCAGCAACATATGCCCGAGACAATGTATTGGTGATACCCAACAATGCCTTGCAGCTAGACTTGAGCTGTGTCGCTCACGGCACAGCTTGGCACACATGTAGGGAGTCCGAGGTTACCCTTTGATACCATACTTTTTTTTGCTTCAAGTTTTCCTTACAGTGATCCTTCATAATCGGTGAACACATTCGTCGTGCTTTGTTTATCCTAGTTGACATTCCTAGACTCCCACATTAATAGAAGAGGGCTTTTGTCGTCTAGCGTCTCACTTTTCTGTTAGAATCTTTGTCCAGCGCAGCCCTTCATAACGGTACCCACTAATACTATGTCCTTCATTCATTCAATGCGAAAGCAAGAACTAATGATTTATCCGTACAGTTGGCATATAAATATTAAATAGACAATAGATCAGAATGAAAGAAAGGGACCGGAGCAATGGACACATACTTGATATGTATTGTGAAAGTAAAAATATGAAGGAAATAGGAAAGGAGAAGAGAAACGCGCCATAGAAATGAGGGGGTTGATAAAAGTAGAGTAACAATGAAACAACCCTGTACCAGCTTTAAGGCTTACCACACAGAGCTACCCAATCACAAGTGTGCGTGTAAGCAGAGATGTAACTCGGCATGCGGAGCACTGTGTCACATCGCAGCTCACTACTGCTACAATCCTCACTGGCCAGGACAAACCTCTTCCTTTCCCACCCTCGCATCCAGTAAAAAGACAGACCGTTGGAGGTCTATTGCACAGAAATAGTATATCGTGCCTGAGATGGTGTCAACAAGGGTACACATGTGACCTTCAATAGGGTCAAATGGTGGGGCTATGAGGGCTGCATTATACTGCAAAACATGCCCTTTGCAGAACTTAGAGTCACCTTCTCTTGGTCTTGCCAAAGGTGAACCTGAAGGAGTGTAAAGGGTGCAATGAGAATCCCCAATCTGATATCCTGTCATATACCAGATTCTACACTTGACTTGCACTATAACATCCTGCTCATATCCACATCCATCCAATCCCCACTCGATCCAGTTCACATATCCGATCCAATACACTCATCTGATCCAGATCCGATCCAAGACACTCGTCCAATCCATATCTGATCCAAGACACTCATCTGATCCAGATCTGATCCGAGACACTTGTCTGATCCATATCCGATCCATATTTGATCCATGTCCATATCTGATCCATGTTCATATCTGAAACCATTCCTGTGCACCTGCGCATTACCCCTTTTAGGATATACCTGTGCCACCAGCTCTTGGTCATCCCTGCCTTTGCCTCTTGGTCATCTCTGCCTCTGGCTATCAGTTATCTCTGCCTCCATCTCAATAAGTTGTTCCATACAAGTTTCATCTCTGAGTTCATAGCCTGATGTTTTGCTGTACTTACTATTATGTTTCTGACATAGCCTTGGACTATGCTTACTTACCTTCTAGCATGCTACCTACAGTATATAAACTCGTAGTACTACTCCTGCAGACCTCAGTCTGATCATTGCTTGTATCCTTACTTATCCTGCTGTCTATATAACTCTGTTTCTGTTCTCACTTGGGCTCCAGCCCTTGTAAGTCTCCGGCTCTGGACTATGGGAGTACTCCCTAGTCTGGAGCCTTGACTCTCTGTCCTATAATCACTTTCAGACTTCGTCTGATTATAGTCTGTCTTCCATTCCACCTTCGACTCTACCTGCAGTAGTCTCCCTCTGTTAGTTTCTACTTTGGACCTCGTCCGAAGTAGTCTATACTCTCTCTACTTCACATCGGGGCCTACTCCTCCATAGTAGTTATACCACTTCATTCATCCATACACCTATCCATCTATCTGTCCATCTGTCCATCTATCTATCTGTCCGTTTACCCATCTGTCCATCCATCCATCTGTCCGTCTGTCTATCCACCTGCCCATCTGTCTGTCCATCTGTTATCCATCCAACACTCCGCTACTCCTACCTTTGGATCGTTGGATCGTTGGACCTTTGGATCCTTGTACCTTCAGATCGTCGGATCCTCATACCTTCAGACCTTCAGACCTTCGGACCCTTGGTCCTATGGTCCTATGGTCCAGTCCTATTCTATCCTCCATCCTATTGTAACATCCCTCACTGTCCTACTCTGGACTTTGTCCAAGTAGTCTTGTCATCATCCCCTATCATCCAGGAATAGTTCCGGCGCATTCCTGTGCTCATCCAGAAGTTCTTCGGAGCTCTATTGAGCTATCCTGCCCTAGAGTTCATCCGGACTACATCCGGACTTCACCAGAACTCTCCCTAGGACTTCATCCGAAATTAAGGAGCAATACTTGGGTAAGGGGCACAGCATATGAGCTGAGGCCAAAGCCCTTTATGATCCATTAACCCTCCGAGCACATCTCTAACATATCCACATAGATAGTGGGAGGCTTCTTGTGCAGAGATAATTCCTTTGACTTCAATCAGCCATCGATAAGCAAGGACAACTTGCCTGGAGTGTGCATAAGTTGTGAAGATTGGTGCAAATATGAACAAAATAAGGGACAAAGCAAGCATGACTTTGCTGAGTACAATGATACTCAAGAATTCTGTTAAGACCGTACTCAATATGTAAGAGATCCGAAGGACTTTGGCCTCAGTTTGTGCACTGTGCCCCTTTCCCGAGTACTGCCCTTTATTTCAGAGGAATAACCTTTGTCCGAGGGTCTGTATGTGCTTGCGTAGCAGATCCGAAGGTCCGAGGGTATCAGATATGGCACTTCCAGTGTATATCTGAAATGTATGGGTGGAAGGGGTACATCTGGAGGGTATCCGGAGGGTAAGGATGAATGCGAGGTATAAGGCTAGTAGCGGACGAGGTCCATACTAGAAACTAACGGATATGGACTACCGGAGGTAGAGTCGGAAACATAGACTATAGGAATCAATCCTAAGTCTCAAAAGATACTTAGAGTTGGGAACGGATTGGTTCGGATGAACGGAATGAGCAGAATCTAAGATCATATTTGAACTAAGGTTCCCTAGAGTTTTACATGTAGTTTATATACTGTAGGTAGATGGTACAGACAATCAGTGAATCCGGGACTGGAGGGCTATGCACAAAGTATAACGAAAGTCTATTAGTAAATGCGCAGCGGATCAGCAAATGCAAGTTGGATATGAAGCACAGGTAATGGATCAGTAAGCAGGACAGGAATATACACAGCCAGGACACTGGTACAGGTAGATCACCAAAAGGGGATAGAAGCAAGTATGCAGTGGACTTAGAACACAAGAAGTTGTAGCGCATCGGATGAGTGATCCGGATTGGATCTGTGGTCTGGATAGAAGCAGGATTGATCAGATCTGATCGGATCTGATCGGATCTTGGATCAGATGTATGGAATATGACAAATTCCATGGTATGTGCAATCTGGAATAATGGCACTACCAATTGTGAAGAAGATGAAGGCCACATATTGCATTGCATGCACCAGAAGATGTTGGATAGAACATCTCATAGCAAACACAACAGGTCAAAAATTCTTCCACCTAATTGCTGCTGCCCAGCCACCATCCAACACAAGAGAATTATTGGATGTGATGCTGATGACCTGTACAGCTTGATATCCCACAGATTGACACCATATTCATCTTTGGTGTACCATTGATTTATACATCTTCAATCTCTGGGAAACATTAAGATCAGTGATGTGGTCATTATCATTCACCATAAATGAGCATGCAAGCACTTGCAGCTCCATCTCCTCAGCATTTGGGAGAGTGTGATGCTTGAAAAATCCCATGAGCATATAGACTTTCTCTGCAGGATATCTCCCCTAAAAATTTTCTCAGTGCCATATTGCTTCTTTGAGTTGGAGATTGTGCTCCAACCTCTTGAACAGATCCTTCCCAAGGCCATAAGAATCAATAATATGAGATCCCTCATCATAGTGCAAGTAAGCTAAAGAGGCAATTTAGATGAAACTGATGGGGGTGACTGCAGTGTTCTCAGCCTTGTATTGCAGCTCACAACTAAGGAGAGCTTCCAGTGTGATGGTCAAACATTCTGTGACCTGTCAGTAGCCTTTTCTATGAAGTATGTCCTAACCCCATCATTTCTGATGCTTTGGACCTGTGGATCTGCAGTTTCCAAAATTTCCATGTTTCAGATACCTTCACACTTGTCCTCCCTATGTCCAGTCCAGTCCTAACTAACCCCACTGGTGAGTAGTCACTTACTTCACACATTCTTATGCCTTGCACACTGTTATTACATGTATTATCATAAGCCACAGTACCTCATGGCTGTTTACATACAAATGTCAGCTAAAGTGGACTCACCTAGTTTTGCCTATACCACTCCAGACTTTCATGTAGCAATACTTAAGGACATAGTATATTCATATTCTAGGACCATCCTGTAGAAGGGGGATTGCCCCAGATACTTGGTCCCTGTCTAACAAGCCATAGGCAGGCAATATCATAATCCATTCATTGTCATTGTGCAAAACTCCTATCCCATCATTATGTTGACCCTCACTAGACATATACAACAACCCTGAGCTCTTACACTCTCTTATTGCCCTCTCTACCATTACCGACCCATGGATCTGAAATTCCCATGCTTTGGACATCCTGTATAGCTATCAGATTTGACTGTAGAGCTTTGGACTTTCATGTCCTATATAGTGTGCACTTTCTTTTACCTCAGAAGACAGCAGATCCCTCAGGTCAAATGTACTTGTCCTACAAGTGTAGCAGCTAGGCAAGACTTTGACATATACTAGTCTAGGTGGTAGTTCACTATCATTCTAGCTAGATTGTAGTCTTTACACTGGCAAAGTCTAAATGTAGCTGCCCCAAGCAGGCCAATTGTTCTCATTGGTGAGTATAATGAGTGTGAAGAGGGCAAGTTGGTAGACATCCAACATGTGAAACAGGTCTTCAGCCTTGTGTATGGGATCCTTGAATAAGCACTTGAGATCTAGCCAGTATGTGTCAAATCCTTAATCCAAGGTAGCATTCTGTACCTGCTCTATGAGTGCCTCTGTACTTCTGAAATTTATCATGTCATCATAGCAGTAGGTGACAGCAACATATGGTTGTTGCCCTACTACTGTCTCAACATCAACTCTTATCCAATCACTTTTGTCTTTGTCATATACAACAAGGAAGTGGGATAAAGAGTATGGGTGATATGTCAGACATGTGCATCATCTTTTCCTGCTGCTTGTGCCTGTAGAGAGTGTTCCCATGGTGAGTGCACAGCCCACAGTTGGCCAACAAACTGCATCAAATACAGCTTATAATAATGAGCAAACACAGGTGCTCTAGATGGAAATGATAGTGTGATAATATAAAGGAACCAGACAAACAACCACAAAGATATATTGCAGGATGGGTGGAGCATCATCTTGGTCAATCAACCAGCAAGCTTAGTGGATAATGGCACATTTGATTGAACATTGCTCTCATTCCAATTACTTTTCTGGCTGGGATTCATGAACTGCACAGTGAGGTGCTTGCATTTTCTGCTAGAGGGGCTGGTGTATTGCAATGTTATTCTGTGGTAAAGGGGCTTGAGCTGACTGCTATGACATTGGGGACTGCAGCTACATTGAGTTTTTTCTTCATCAATAGATATCAATAGATATTTCATCTCTACTTCATAATAATGGCTGGATGATAAAAATTTGATGTCAGTGAAGAAATATTGAATGAAAAGTGAACAACCTATGGTGGGCAAAGGTGAGAGAGATATTGAACCAGCTTTTGGTACAGTTGTGAGGAATCTTATAGTGGTTGCACACTGGTGCATTGCACACACACTCGCACAATACACCCCTTCTAAAAACAGTAGTCTTAGATAACTATCAGACTTTGAACTTCTATAGAAACTAGTATGAGGAACATTCAGATGATAAACTCTGACCAATTAACCTCTGGCAACAACTGCGACAGCAACTGCACCATTATTAGGAACCATGGATGTTGTCACTCTATTTTCAGGTCTCTGCAATGACCCTCAGAGGGTCTGCAACAGCAAGGATGACCTGAAATTCAACAGAGAAGGTGCAGATGATAACTTCTGCCACCTGCACATCACTGATCAATTGTGGGATAGATTGATGCTACCATCATAGAATACTTGGTGCATCATTTGCCTGTATGCATACATGTGTCGATGGATGCTTAGCATGGAAATCACAACATCACAAATGAGATGGTAATCCCACCAGTTTCATCTTTCATGACTTGTGCAATTCTGAAGCAGTTGAGATGGACAATGGTATCACTAATGGAAGACTATGCAGATGAATGTTCCTTTTTTGATATGCTGACAAGCATAGTAGGTGCTTCAGCATCTGAGTTTGCATGATAGGTGTGGTTGTGGTTACTAGTCTTTCACCTAGTAGAGTGCAAACAGATATTGATGCAGTCACTGGTAAGTGACCAGAGACTGTAAGACTTCATGAGCACATCATTGAGCAAACTTTGTGAATATAACCCAAACTGACAGCCAATAGTGGAATTGCTGAATGCTGTGTGATATTGATATGTGTAAGGACTGCACGTGCTCTATGTGCATACCATGCTTCAAACCAAGAATGTTCGAGACCAACCACATGCTACATGCTATGCAACTCTCATCATTCATATCACCACTCATTCAATCTTTGTACTCTCTTTATTTTCTGCTCTTATCTACCCCTTCAAGTGCAATGCCACCTTGTTTGGCCCTTACCATTTTCACTATAAGTAGTGCATGTACATTCTTGTATCTAGGAGAGCATAGAGCAGCACAGTGAATCCTACAGTGAGATCCCCACTCCAAGTTAGACTGAAAAGCTTCTCGAAAAAGTCCTCTTCTCTAGTCCTAGTACCTCCTGCTTTTGTGTTACCAGTTAACATGCCTCATTTATATCTCTTTTCATTCACAATTCCCTGCCAAACTCACCACCAGCCTTACATATGTCTCAGTTGCAGAGTCACTAGTACTTACCAAGGGAAAGTGGTTGAGATACTATACAATAGGTAGTAGTAGTACTTAGAAGTTAGTAGTAGCTACAGAAACAAATTCCAAAAAATCTGCATTCAGTTTCAGATTTTACAACTTCATACTGTCTGGCACATTGATACAATCTAACTTATTCATAGTAGTCATGGACCAATTGAAGATTCTTCTGCATTGTGGGCAATCTTTTCATATTGTCCAAAGTCTATCAACTCTATGCTTTGAACTTAACTCCCTAATATTTTTGATGATCAAAGGAAATTTGGAAGGTTTGGCAGCCTTAGTGCAGTACTAGCCTCATAGTTCTGTAGCTGGTTTCAGGTCATCACATATTTTTGATGGTTGGTTGACCACAAGGATACAGTATTGTGTGATCATCCTTAAGATTAATGCTTCAGTGCTAGAGGATGATTCTCTGCATTCTGCTTGAACAATGCATCATAACTTCTTGAATTTAACAACACACTTGCCATTGGTCATCTCATTCCACATTCCACACACAATTTTAGTGTGCCTTGACTACTATCACATTGGGGTTTGCAATATTTACACATTGGTGGTTTGGGAGTTTTGCACTATGCAAGATTTGTTTCAATAAATTTGGCATTCTTACTATACATTTTGGTGCAGCAAAAATACAAATTTTGGAAGGGTGGGAAAGTCATGAGCAAAATTCTACATTTTGTATGCCATTTTGACACATGAAAAGAAAGTAATTTAACCAACAGTGAGATTTGAATCAAAATGATCAAACATTTTGATTCAAATCTTGCACAGAGTAAAACTCCTTTCAAACTGGCAAAATGTGTTTTTAAATTTTTATTTCATATTTTCCTGAAATTTTACCCCATGCAAGATCTGAATCAAAATGATTGACACATCGGTGGTTTGGGAGTTTTGCACTATGCGAGATTTGTTTTGAAATGTGATTGATAAATTTGGCATGCTTACTATACATTTTGGCACAGTGAAAACACAAAATTTGGAAGGGTGGAAAAATCCTGAGCAAAATTTTACATTTCTTACACTATTTTGACACATGAAAAGAAAGTAATTTAACCTACAGCAAGATTTGAATCAAAATGTTCGATCATTTTGATTCAAATCTTGCATGGGGTAAAATTTCAGGAAAATATGAAATAAAAATTTAAAAACACATTTTGCCAGTTTGAAAGGAGTTTTACTCCGTGCAAGATTTGAATCAAAATGATCAAACATTTTGATTCAAATCTCACTATTGGTTAAATTACTTTCTTTTCATGTGTCAAAATGGCATATGAAATGTAGAATTTCGCTTATGATTTTCCCACCCTTCCAAAATTTGTATTTTCGCTGCATCAAAATGTATAGTAAGAATGCCAAATTTATCAATCACATTTCGAAACAAATCTTGCATAGTGCAAAACTCCCAAACTGCTGATGTGTGTGTAGCCCACACATCGGGGTTTACAATATTTAAGACGGGTTTAAATGTCGTGCAAAATGTGAAGAATTTCCTAAAAAGGAAACTTTATGACATTTTGCACAACATTTAAACCAGTCCTAAATATTGCAAACCCCGATGTGCCATCGATACACAAACGGGGGTTAGGTTAGGTTAGGTTATAACCCTAACCACAATGCGGGGTTCCGAATTTCGAGCTCAGCTTTGATTTATGCACTTTCGGGCAATGCTTTGCCTCCTTTAAATCCTTTCAACCACCATGCCTTCCTCGGATGCTGCACGACGAAGCCTGTCTGCTGAATCAAATACTGAGGACGCAATATTTATAAAAGACGGGCTTCCAGTGACCTTCTTTTTTCATACGAGTGTCAGGGAAGGACGCGATGTACTCGAGCAGCAGATCACGGTATGCGACTAACTTATCTTGTTTCATGTAGAAGCCTTCAATTGCTTATTCCATTCAATTTTTGTAGAGATATGGAGGTGATGTATGCGAGAATGAGGAGATAGCCAATGTGATTTTGGTCGGCGAAGAAGCCGACATCGAACATATCCGCCGGCGCTACTATCGCTCAAATGTCCTCTGGCAGCAGCGTGTCTATATCGAGCAGAGGAATTTTGTCCGTCTATGCATTAGAAATAGAAAATATGAACATCAGCGGCCACCAAGGAAGGGTATGCCCGGTGCTCCGGGTAGGCGCGCGTATGACATTTTCCGTCTGCTCCTATATCTCGTTTGCTAATACACTGATCAGACGCGTACCCTTTACTGTGGATGATGATAATCATCTCGCATTTTACATTGCAACTGTATATCCTAAAGCTTCAGATGGAGGACGCACTGGGAATTCGTTGTACCATGACTTGACAGAAGATTTGGTACGTGATTAAATACTGAGTATATGCGTCTTAGTTCACAAGAATACTTTTTCAAGGCTGATGAGCCGGAATATAGAGAGTGGGCGAAAAGGCATACATGGCAATCCTGGCGCGAGCGCTACAGGATGAATCGCGCGCGCTTTGATCCTATGATTGCCAGGTATGCGGCGTTGCTCAAGCCTGTGACTCATGGTTTGGGTCACGATCCACGCTCGCGTCGCTATAGATGCGGAAGGATAGCACAGCGAGAGGAAGAGGAGGAGAGCGATCAGGAACAACAAGCAGAGGGTGGGGCTGGACTGAATGACTTGGATAACCAGGTGCCCGACGGCGTTCCACAAGCCCGCAACCAGGTTCAAGACAACGGCATGCCCGATCGTGAACCTGGTACTATACAGCCTCAATTGCGTAGGCGGCGTCGTGATGATCCTGATATGTCTCCGCGTGCAAATTTCCAAGGGGAGTTGCCTCGGAAGCGACAGCGCGCGGCCAGTCCGGCTACACCATCAGAGCGCACCTCCGCTCTGGAAAAGAGACGACGTGGAATTGGTCATAGAAGTTCTCGCCGAATTTCGAATGAAAACGATGGAAGATCGCCGGAAGAAAGAAATAGGCATTTCGCGCGGGGGGTGCTCGATGGTGCGATTAGTTTTGATAACGATCAAATGCCCCAGTAAGTTGAATTTTATGCAATGGGTCACAACTGTTTAACTATTATTTATTGTACGGTACTTATTCTGGGCAGACTCGATGTGTTACCGCGATCACCTGAGTATGATGCTCTAGCAGTTCGATCCGATGAACTAATGGCTACGCAGCAAACCCTAGTCAATTCACCTAACGTACGATCCAGTCCAGGTGGTCGAGCTACTGCCGCTGTTGTTCAAGCCGCGTCGATGAGCTCACAGGCTATTTCAATTACACAGCCCCTGCGAGCTGCACGAGGGCCACCTTCACGCCATCAGCGAGCTCAACGAGATCAGAGTCCCGTTGTGGAAATGCGCACCTCTGCTGCCAGCACTAAAACTCATTCACAGGTTAAACGTACACGGATGTCGAGCAAATCTCGCAGTCATCAACCTGCTGTGACCGTTTCTGATGCACCATATCGCCACACTCGAGCAAGATCGCAGTCGGTTGACCTGCCTCCAGAACCTGCATCAGCATCAAAGCGCCGAAGAGTGGTTTCAGCCAAGGGGAAAATGAAAGAGCTGGAGTTGGAGGAGGTTCCTGAAGAAGATATCGAAGGCGGTGACTCTCAAACTCCAACTGTTTTCGAACCGCAGCAGGGCCTGAAATCGGCTCAGAATGAAGGGTGGCTGGCTGAGCAAGGCGAATCATCAAATCAAGGAGCACAGATTCCAAATCACCGTCCGGAGGCCGAGACATTCCAGGAGCAACAGGATGTGGAGGACCAACTTCTGAAAGAAGGGAGTCTCTTTGGGGATGATGAACAATCCGACGAACCTTCTCACGGACAAGAATTCACAGTGGACTCCTCATCTGAAGATCCTTCTGACTCTGATGATGCGGCCACCCATAAGAATCTCCAGCATAGTGGACAACGGCTCAATAGGATGGCGGCCGCTGGCTTTCGTACTCGTCTTCGGTCGAATACCTCAGTGTCAGCCTCAAACAAGATGTCCACAAGATCATCTGTAATTTAAATTACACGCCACGCGGCCCAAGCTCACAAAGCGCTTGCCATACTGCGAGGGAGTTAATATTAAATAACGTTGTCTATGTATACATCGCTAAAATTATTAAGCCAATTCAATTAATGCTATGCGCACGGACCATCCGGAGTTACTGGATCCGGCATGCTTGTTTTGTTGTCTCCACATTCCTCATCAGCAAGCACAACGACGAGCTCGTCAGTTTTTTTACCTCACTTTCACATCTTTCCCAACGTTTTCTTGGTGATCGTGCGGTGTCCCGTAAACCCAATTGCTTTCGAAGAAGATGACTAACGCATCCGCAGGATTAAAGCGGTCTTGGGAGGGCCACGCAGCCGAATCTCACTCGCACAAGAGACACAGAGACGAACCTAGAGACTGGCGGGATGTACACCTGAAGTCTTCCACAGATAAGCGTAGCAAATCTAGCAGTAGCAGACGAGACAGTGTCGATAAGCGAGAGCCTGGACGGTCTAGAGAAGACTCAAGGAGGCCTAGCGACCATTCTCGAGACTGGGACAGAGACAAAGACAGGCGCGACGGCCGGGATCGGGATCGTGACCGTGAACGAGACCGTGATCGCGACAGAGAACATCGCCGTAGAGAGGACGATCGAAAAGATGAACGTCGTCGTCGAAGTCCGCCTCGGAATCGCCGTTCACCCGCACCATCCAATGGATACTCTTATCAAGCTAAAGACTACTCGGACAAAGAAGAAGGCGAGTAAGTATCAACCTATCCAAGTGTACGAATACCCTTTCACACTGTTTTCTTCTGTCAAGAATTTCTCCTGCGCGTAGCGCCCGTGCAGCATCTCTCACTCCATCCACACGAACACCGTCAGAAGTCGCTCATATCCAGAAGCCGGTACAAATTACTGTTCCCCCGCAACCTGACCCGGAACTTGACCTCGAGATCGATACGGACGCTGCAGAGGCAGCCGCTCGAGCTGCTCGTCGTGCCAGGCGTCAAGCCATTTTAGCCCGGCACTCCGGAATAGCCAGTGCTAACAAGAGCATCAGCCCCAGTCCTGGGCCTAGTAGTGCGGTCCAACCGCAACCTGTTGTATCTGTGTCTGATACACCTCAGCCCCACAGTGCAGTCGATACTTTCGCAAGTTCAGCAGCCGACACTTCTAAAGCGAGGCATGATTCAATAAGTAAGCTTCTCTCCAGAAATGTTCCGCATGGATTAATGTATTGTATCATGCAGGTAAACGAGACTCTGCATCTCCACAACCAGATGACAGTATTTTTGAGCTTGCTAAGGACGAGGACGATGAAGATGTCCGCGTGAAGATGCAAGATGGTGCACCGGATCAGATATCTGCTGCAGACTACGATCCCAGCTTAGATCGCCGAGAGGACGAACAAAGGCGAGTTCTTAAAGATGAACCAATGAATGTAGAAACTATTGAGGAGGAAGAAGAGGAAGAAGAAGAGGACGATGTTGATGACATGTTCGCAGCAGCTGTGACCGAGAAGAAGCGAAAGAAAGTCAAGAAAGTCGTTGTATGTTCACACTATTTTATCCGTCAACGGTGTCTGACCTTGTATGCAGAAAAAAGCAGCACCCGCCCTTATCACAACGACGTTAGACTCTGCCTCGGATCATGAGGGCTATTACCAAGTCATCCTTGGTGAGCAACTTGATGGTGGTCGATACCAGGTCTTCTCTTCTCTTGGAAAGGGAATGTTTGCCAATGTTGTTCGGGCACGCGTTCTTCAAGATGCAGAAACCGGCAAAGAAGTGGCCATCAAAATCATCAGGAGTCAGGAATCTATGTTCGTAACTTTCACCATATGATGCTCTTGAGAACGCTAAAACAACACCTAGGCATCGTGCTGGCTTGAAGGAAGTGCAGATATTGAACAAGCTAAAACAGGCTGACCCAGAAGACAAGAAGCACATTGTCCGACTGGAGAGAACTTTTGAACACCGGGGACACCTTTGTCTTGTGTTCGAGTCCATGAGGTTAGAGGTTTTTTGGTTCCATTTCTAGGTATTTAACAAAGCTCCTTTAGCATGAACCTTCGGGATGTTGTGAAGCGCTTTGGAAAGGATGTCGGTCTGAACATCAAGGCCGTCAGAGCTTATGCACACCAACTTTTCCTTGCATTGAGTCTTCTCAAGAAAGTCAACATCATGCATGCCGACATCAAGCCTGACAACATATTGGTGAAAATCAATTTAGCTCTGGCAGCTGTCGATTCACTAACGACAAATTCAGGTCAATGAACAGAAGACGTTATTGAAGCTGTGCGATCTAGGCTCAGCATCGGATGCATCAGAAAATGACATCACCCCCTATCTTGTTAGTCGTTTTTATCGCGCACCTGAGATTAGTACGTCGCTTATACTACTGTCGAAGTTAAAAACTGATGTCACTTTACTCAGTCCTCGGAGTCCCGTATGATCCAGCACTCGATATTTGGTCTATCGGGTGCACACTGTATGAACTATACACAGGGAAAATTCTTTTCCCTGGCCGCTCAAACAATCAAATGCTGTTACTCATGATGGAACTCAAGGGAAGATTCAACACTAAAATGATCAAAAAAGCGAAGTTCGGAGAAATGTATTTCGATGAAATGGGTGGGTTCGAGAGCGTGGAGACAGACCGTGTTACTGGTGCTGTGAGTCAATGTGACTCCTTATCAATAGTCTTTCGTGTCAGCTGATTGTTTTACCAGAATGTTGTGCGCAAGGTTCACATCTCCAAACCTAGTCGTGACCTCCGCGCCCGTCTCATGCCACCTGCATCAGTCAAGATGAAGGATGACGAGATGAAGTTACTCACCTCATTCATCGATTTATTGGACAAGTGCATGGCACTTGATCCAGCAAGACGGATTACTCCAAAGGAAGCGTTAATTCATCCATTCATTAGGGGATAAGATTGCCATGAGCATCTTATCTAGGGCCTGTAGTACGTTGTTCCCGTGGCGTGTATTAATATTCTTCTTGTTCTCATCAGTATAAATTGCACCTCTGATATGTTTGCTGGTCCAGGTGTGACAAGGCATGACGATAAGGGAACCTCATTACTCCACGCGTAAATGAGGGGTATATATACTTACCGATGTGTAGATACTTCTCCAATCACGCGGCAACAGTCATGACATCTCATTTGAAATGTATGTTCTCTCAGAAGGGTGGAGAGAGATGATGTGATCACTAATACTGAGCGTGCGGACAGTCGGAGCGCTTCCTACATTCGATGAACTGCCAAGTTTTCATGATTTCAAGGGATGCGCGTGGGATATATGGGGCAAGGATGATGAACTAGGCACAATTAACCTTCTCACTCCCGAGGTTATAGCACGAGCTGCTCAAGAAGAGATTCGGTGCGTTTATCTCAAAAGAGACAGTGAATTATAACCAATGATGTTTGTTGTTGTCAATGATAGTCTAGGGCGCACAGTCTCATTGAATTGGTGCGAGCAATTGGTTCCCGCGTGAAGACTGAAATATTTAGGCCCTTACGATAAGGCCAATCCACTTCCCCTCGAGGGTAAGCGAATCCATGATCACCGCGTTTTCATCCAGTGTTCATTGATCTTCGCTTGCCAGCCTGTTTTCGGCCGTAAGATCCCATCCATCACTACCTTCGCGAAGTACGGCTCCACCATACCTGTCCGTGATGACATTATTCATATCGTATGCCCCCTTCAAGCCCGCCTGACAGGTGGCACTTCACTTAACTAAATTTGCAGAACACACAATCGGGTTCCCAGTGGGACGGTTTGAAGCACTACGGGATAACAGAACACAATGTGTTCTACAACAAGTATATTGCTTTCGTACATTGAGGGCTTCGACAGAACTCACGGATCTTGTTAGCACTCCTGCCGAGATCCTCTCTGAGGGCGAAATGGAATTGCATGATCCGAGTGAGATCGATTATTCGAAAGTCAAACTTGGGATGCACAGTAAGTCTACAAACCGCTACCTCGTATACTACGACCGAGTACTACCTCCAGACTGGGCTAACCATGGCATATGCGGCCGCGGCGTTCTCCTGGATGTGGTAAGGTACTACACGGCCAATGGCGAGGCCCTACCCTACGATCCCTGGACGAGTCATCCAATCACTGTTGCCGAACTAGAGGCTATCGCGAAGAAGCAAGGGGTCGAGTTCCGACAAGGCGATATCCTTCTCCTGCGCATCGGGTTTATCCAAAAATACTACGCGAGCACTAATGAAGTAAAGGTCGATTTGAGAGGCGGCTCAGAAAAGGAAACATTGTATGCAACATCATCCATATTCTGATGTCCCTTTCGCTTAGCAAAGCAAATAATAGTGCTGGAATAGAACAAAGTGAAGATATGAAACGCTTCCTCTGGTATGTTCTTCTCAGACGTTACGACATGATGGCCTAACTGTGCCTGCAGGAATAATCACTTCGCTGCTGTCGCATCTGACCAGCCATCTTTGGAGGTGTGTTCTCCGCGGGTGCTAACGTAATTCTGACCACTTAACTGCGTGACAGCGCTGGCCCACACCAATGGGAACGCAGCTTCATCAGGTCAGTCCAATTCTCAGCTAATAGCATTGTCTTGAATTCTTGCGATCTTGCAGACAATTCTTGGGTAAGCTTCATCCTTTCCCAAAAGATTTTCACCCCTGACAATGAGTGCGGATGCAAGCCTCTATGGGATGCCTATTGGTCTGTACTCTGTAATAATCTTGTGCATCAAAATCCATTTCTTACTTCTCCCCAAATAGGCGAATTCTTTGATCTTGAGGCTCTCTCACAACTGTGCCAAGAGACAAATCGCTATACGTTTTTTTTCACGTCTTGGCCTTTGAACATGTCAGTCGGTTTTCCTTTTGTATAGAATTCCATCGCTCAAATCAGTGTCTTTTTCCTTGTTCAGTATTGGCGGCGCTGCCAGCCCCCCCAACGCTGCCGTGAGTACTGTATCCCTCATAGATACGCCCTGTCACGTTAATGGTTGTTTATAGGCATATTTCTGAGCTGTCCTTACTTGACACGAGTTCCTGGTAGCTCATGTGAGTCGGCTGAAGTGTAAGTTTGTGGAAGTTGAGACGTGTCAAACAAACATGGTTGTGGTTATATGAATCGTAGCTGTCATTAAACGACGAAGGGTTGCGATTGACCCTATGCAATGTAGCTTTGTAGATGTTACCCTGTCGATTCAATTGTGTCTAGGAAAACTAAATCTTCTCAATCTTCAGGAACATAGAATTACAGGAAAATATGTGGTATTTGTATGATAGTGGCATACCTGCTTGTTTGTACTTGAGAGCGTTTCATATCGTCATGATCAATAGTATACTTAGAATAATCCTACGTTGCGATGAATAGAACCAAGAGTACCGCACCAGCCACAACAAATTACACGGCCAGGCTATGCCGTCTGCCGTCATCAGCTTCAAGTGCACGACGGGCGGCACTATGATGTGCACTTCGCCGACGCCCCTCAACGTTGACCCAACCATTGATATTTCCGTATTCGGCGTCAGCTTGGGCGCCTTCGCTTTCGTCATCGTCTACTTCGACGTGAGGGCGTGACTTCTTCCTCTTCACGACAGTATTTGCGGTAGCCGAGGATGACGAGCTCGTTGTGCCAGACGAGGAACGAGCAACAGGGATTGAAGTCTTGGGCTGTGGAAGGCCCTCTGAAGATGGTCTGCGTTCAGGATCATCATTTTGAACACTAGTTGTGGACGATCTCTTCTTCAGCCCTGGAACGGTTGTAGACTGCATCGGTGGACCATCAGGTTTCCTCATTTTGCTAATGGTTGAATCGTTGGTTATCGTTGGTTATAATGAAATCGCGTAAGGGATGGCACTTACGTGTTGAGCTTTGGCTCAGCATAGTTGACGCTTTTCCGTGTACGACGTTCGCGCCCTCCCACAGGAGCTTCTTCCGAAGTAGAAGCACATGGCGGAGGGACTGGACTGGAAGATGTTTGAGGTGTCAGCAACTGCGAGATCTGAGATGTAGTTGTAACAGGGGTGGTGGCTGGCGTGGATAAGAAGCTCCGGGTTGTTGCCAGCGACGTGACTCCAGATATTGGCGTTGTTCCATCCGTATCAGGCGTGTGCTGTCGATCCCGATCTGCAAATCGATCAGTCAGAGAAGATACGATCGCATGCGTCCACAGTTCGCGTTGCCTAAACGTGAGCCGTACCTGATGCATTAGTGTCTAACGGTGGTAATATCGCACGGCTTCTCGGTGAGTTGGTGACATCCTTGAGGCCCGAGTAGTCCTCGTGTCTTCGTCGCTTCCTCTCCTGCATTCGTGACGAAGTAGTAACCTCACCCTCTTCTGATGGTAGTTCTCGTTCAACATGCTTCATCTTTTTCTCCTTTACCTTCTTTGCTGGTGGTATGTAGTCCAAATCATCATCCTGAACCGGCGATAGTCTCGAGTTCCTGATAGCTTCTTGTTCCTCATCGTCCTCAGCCAAACCAGCCTCCCTACGGGCAGGAGACCCAAAGGCGGGGCTAGCAGCTCTCGGCGGAATTATCCTATCACCACTATCTGTACTCACACTGAGAAGCCCATTCTCCCCCCTCCCCGCTTTCCTCCTGCTTGACGACCCTCGTTCCTCTGCAGAAGCTTGCGGTGGCGTTGGTAGTGGCGGAGGCGAGGAAACTCGGGCGGGTAATGGCAGGCGGGATGCTGCAAGTCTTGACTTAGTTTTTCGCCGAATAGTAGGACTAGGTATACGCTCTGTCTCCTCTTCATCTCCTTCCGGAGAAGAAGCAAATTCTTCGTCTTCGTATATGCCCGGTACGTTGGGCGCACGCGAAAGCTTGGGCACTTGTGGTGACGCATTGGGATCTACGAACGGTCGACGAGCTCTAGATGCTGGCCTGGCTTCTTTGGGCGGAGAAGCCACCCCGGGAGCAATACCAAGCGACTGCCGCAAAAAAGTCAGATGTTTGACCAAATTAGCAGTCTAGCTGAATCTCAGCGACAGCAGGTGGGTCCTCGGGGTATGGAACACTTACCGCAGCATCAGCATCAGCCATGATTTTCCTAGACTTTTCCTGCTCTTTCTTCAGTTGTGCCGCGAGTGCAATCTCGGATGCTCGCAGTCGGAGGTTCTCGACGTATAGGGTGGATATTTGAGCGTTAAGCTCCTCGATGCGGACACTGAGAGTCGAATTAAGTCTGGTATTGTACAGTGAGCTGTTTCTAAATTAGATTTAAGTTGATAGGGCAACATACTTGGTGATGTGCTTATTGGCAAGCAGGAATTTCTTCTTGACTGAATGCCACAGACGTCAGTCAGACCCAGGGCGATATAAATGACATACAGTTTTCGAATTCACTGAGAGCATCATTTTGACGGACATTAAGGGAAAGGCGTGAGTCTCGCCTGCTCATCGTGGGCGGCGACGAGGACAAGCTCTGTGGCTGTCCCAGTCGTGGTCGTGGTTGGGTCTAACACGCGCTGTTATCGAACAATACCGCACCCACGTGATCAAGACGCGTACCCAATACGGAAGTTCGGTATCTCAGTCTGCCTCAAGGCAATGATGGACGCATTCTTCCCTTCAACCTTCCATCTAGGGTCCAGACTCGATTTGAAACCATGCTTTTATTCCTAGTAAAGCAACAAGTCGCGACTAAAATATACAAGAGTGGAGTACAAGTAGTTAGCAGCTGGCACGTTCGCGGGTATCGCCTGATGATGCTATGTTGTGATAATCATTGTTCCTGACTGGCTTCCACTTCTTCCACTGACGGCACATCTCGCAACCATCCACCAAAATCGACGTCCTTCTCCAATAATTCGCTAACACGATCAACATGTCTTTCCACGTCAAACTGGGAGCGATAACCCCCTCCAAGGACGCTACCGCTCATCCCATTGTGACACGAACCTCCAGCCTGGGTAGAAGTAAACTGCGGGAGAAATACGTTTGGGTTTTGAGCGAATGACCGCATCGGGCTGACAGGTGAGTGAAGAAGCAGGTTGTGGCTGGACGTAGGGGAATCAGACGGCCCCGAATCAGGGGTTGAGAAGTAAGACTTTGCAGGCGACGGATTTTCCTTGGTGGCATGTAATGAAGGCTCACTCTCGGCCCGAAGTACATTTTGTAAAGGAGGCCTCTGGCGTGTCTTCTGTTGAGGGGTGGCTGCCAGCAACTCGGTGAGAGTAGGAAGTCTACCTTCAGCGCGAGGGGAGTCTGGCACAACTGCGCATTTCGACGTTACCACTGGTACATTCATCGATTGCGTCGTTGGTCGGGAACGGGAGGCTGGATTTTCTCCAGAGGGGGACCCTAACCGTGGCTTCTTCGAAGTGGAAGACACTATATCATGCAAAGAAGACGGTGATAGAGAGCGTTTGTTTGTTTGTCGCCCATCGGAATGTAGCGGGAACGAAGGAGATAGATCAGCAAGATCTTCGCCGAGATGATTATGATTGCCATCTCTGGGAGTTGACGAATGTGAAAAAGATGATGAGAGACATACGGGGTAAATCGGCGGGGGCTTTGTTCTGACAGGCACCGCGGAGTCATGCCGTGGTTGTGGAGTTGAAGTTTCAAGTTGCGATGGGAAGGATGGGGGAATATAAGGCTAAAGGCAACGTCAAACAGAGGCTGATGAGTTTGATAAGAAAAAAAATGCCCGACTTTTGCACTCACTGTTTCTGGAAAGTCTGTGATCTTGGGCAAATCCCCATCGGGAGTATGCAAGGATCTCAGCGGGGTCTTGAAGCTAGCTGTTTCTGGTTCATCACCGCTAGGTGCCGCAGGCAATTTGGAGCCGCTAGCAATATGGTCGCCTTTTGGATCTCCGTGGACCCGAAGATTAAGGGGGGAATGTCTATCTAAGCGTCCCTTATTACTCTTCTTACCAGTCACGGTTGTAACATTGCGCTTTACGACCGGGAAACTAAGTGACAAGGACTGGCTTTTATCTTTCGGCAACGTTGTTAGCTTCATCCCTGACTTGGAGGCATCCCTCAGTGCTGGAGTAGTGCATACGGTCTTTTCAGCAAGTGACGCACTTTCGGGTGTGGAGACCGTCGCTTGCCACTTTGCTATCTTCTCCTTGACATTCTGCATGGTTTTGGGCGAGACCGTTGCTAATGCTTGAACCATTTCTACCGGCTTATCGGCAGCAAGATCTGATCCGCGGAATGGAGGGATTGCTGCAGTCGACACATTGTCGGAATGACGAGATTGCTTGGCATTCCCTCTCGATGTCCTTGCTGCCCTCTCTTTCTCTAGCTTCAACCAAGTTTCCTCGTCATCTGGTAGTATCCATTCCGCATTCTCAGCTAGATGCCAGCGTTGGTTTAACCCAGTCATACGATATCGTCCCCTGACACAACCCATCTTCAACTTTGCGCTGACCTGGGTCCATTGCCTGTCCCCTGCGTCTCCTCTTGCAGCCTCAACAGCCTCAAGGACGGAGTTTTTTAGGTTTTCAACGTTTTCGTCGAACGAGGGAGAGGTGGGTCTTGAAGAGGGTGCAAGCACCTCAGGTTTGGTGGCAAGAAAAAGGTGGATATCGCGTAGAATCTCGGTAGTGGACAGCTGATTGAGCTTATTGAATGAGGATGCGCCCTTGCGTCCCGTTGATTGGTGTTCGAGTGATGGTGGAAATACTGGTGTATAAAGTGACATTGCTACTATAAAGCACTGTCAAACTGAATGTTCTGACTGATGTTAGTGAGACTGGCAAAAGTATCAGACTGATGCAGGCACCTAGACCAGAAACGTCCAGAAGGAAACCAAGGTCACCAAATTGATTTTCCCTTGAGTCTTTACCAGTCGGGGTTGTGTAGTCGTGTTTGCCCGGTGTGTTGTTGGCTAGCAAGTTTGAAGATACGGGCTGGAGGCAAGGTGAACCATACATCTGACTCAGCGGACTTTGAACATCCAGCCACAAGCCCGCCACAGTCATTGACCGCGGATTCCTTCATCCAGGATTAAGCCCATCAGCACAGACAAGCACATATCTGCTGGTGCCGGTGAGCACTGCCCAGGGTGAACACGTCTCACTGCCTTACATACTCACGGAAGTTTACATGCATCAGCGTTGCCTCATGTTCGTGAACAGTGCTTTATAAAAGACACGCTATGATTCCATGGTGAGCCTTGCAGCTCTCACACCTTGCCGCCTAATTATGTTGTAACAAGCATGTCAGTAGGAAATAAAACTTCTCATCATCCTTCCAATGCGTGCTCGAGTGATTGTTGAAGGATGGCTAATCGCCGCCGCCGCCACAGTGGCGCACCGATCAATGCAAGTCCCGCGACTCATCTTAGTTTATCCTATACGCCCACAGGTAGGTTACCCTTGGCGGCGTGTTCAAGAGCTCGATATATCGACTCTCGGAGGTCACAGTTTCACGCACTGAACCCTGACCTAACTGTCATCTACCTCGGCGGAGCTCGTTATCCAGCTGATGATCACCCAGGTTCTCTCCAGCGCATGTGCTCAAGTCTCTGAGTCAGAATTTATCCCAAGACAATGGAACGAACGCTGACAGTGAGTGGCGCGTGACATTGGTGTGTGGGTGCCTGAGTTGTGGAATTAGGTTTCTGTAACTCTCCACCACCCACCAAAGGATAACTGTTGTTAGGTAAGACTAATATTGGCGACGGAATGGTACCTCGAATATGCCTACATACGCCCATGCCCGGTTCTTCCTCGGGGCTCAAACTCAGTTCAAATATCTATTTTTTTCATCATTGTGGGTAAATTCAGGGTTTAAAAACATCTCTCCTCGGTTCTAGGCATGACCAGAATAGAGTCGTGAATGCCATTCTCAACGAGGATGCTGTCTTTGTATGAAGTTGGAACAAGGTTGCATAGCTCCGCAGCGCACAGTCAACACTGACGCTCAGTAGGGTTTCGGCTTAAACAGTCACTCAGTTTAACTAAAGGCGGCATCTATGCTTACATCTATCGCTATAAACATAGCGGTCTTGAATGCCGTGACCCACAACCACAATACAAGCGATACAGGAGACGTCTAAATCTAATAAGCATCGGCTCGTTGATAGTGCCAGCCACACACCGAACACAACTTTTTTTATCCGCGGTACCAATCCATAATGCTAATGAGCGGTGATGGCAAGATACCCTGGTCTGTTGATGATCAAATATTGCCACTGCACTTGATTGATCAAGCAAAATGTAAAATATACGTCAAAGCCTAAGCAAAGGACACCCTCTTGCGAGGTGCACGATCCTGTGCGTTACTTGACGGGCTTGACTTTTGATGGACCGCGGCCCCCGGGCGCTCCTTGCGCATTTTTACTTTCTCCCTTTTCAGTCGAGCCCGCTGGCTCGCAATGGTAGCTTTTACCTCCTCCTAGAAACCGCGTAAAAATTAATGGCACTCCACGCACAGTCTTTGATGATCTACCAATTTCTTTTTTGTCCTGCTTTTTTGATATGTACGCTCAGATCGGGGTTGACCAGCCTAAGAAATCCGAATGATTTATGATGAGGGAGGGATGTATCGGGGAATTTGGAGACTGTGAACGTGATGTACCTACCTGCGGTTGATGATGCCTCTCAGCCTTAAGCAACGCTTTGTCCTCCTGTGTCTTGCCGATTGACACCGCTAGTTCCAAAGAATCCTAACCGTAAAGACATTCATGAGATAATCTCTGGCCGAAGATCGAATACTGCAAGCGCTGTGTCAGAACGAGCGCCATACCTTGCCGTGTTCATAGAAAACTTTCCTCTTCTTCTGCTTCAATGTCGATAATGGAGGTGTCACGATAGGCGGTCCTGATTTCGTCATAACATGGGATTTCCCGTGTCAACCAAGGCGCGGAACAAGGAGGCGTTCAAATCCACCGTGACGGAATCAACTTGAAAAGGATTCGGACCGATGACTCAGCAACAATGATAGTAACACAACCTTCTCGCAGTCAATTGCCTTGAATTTGGGTACTGGCAGCTATTAATTATCCTTTGTCATCTATGCTTTACAACAGGAGATTAGCGTAATGCAACGAATATCGCCGGTAGGCAACCGATGGACAACCAAGTTCCAATGGAAACGACTCATAGGATTATGTGACTATTTTTCCAACATCTATTCATCTGCAATCCCGTTACAGTCAAATGCAGGGGACAGCCTGAGTGTGTCTCCAATGAATGCCGGCAATAGAGGGTCGCCAAGTTGCAGTACGACATATTCCAAATTCACGTCTGCAGCTCAAGCTTTCTCTTCAATTGTCATACCAGGGTGGTCATTACCGCAAATCAAGTAGTTTAACTTTCTTCAGGCGCTGACAGTATGCAATCTAGCCTTATATATGGCGTCACCAACTTCACTTACTTCATGCCGCAGGTGCGACCGAATCTGGAGTTGATCCCCGGGTTCAAATTTGTGCCCATCGGGACCTTGTTCCTCATACGATTAGTCGTTCTCGAGAAAAGGTCCTGTGAAACGCTATCAAATGACGCACGGCAGCATCTCTCGTTTTGGAAGGCTGGGCAACCTGTTCTCCTTGTGCACAGATGAGCCACTAAATTCAAAATGCACAATCCGCTTTAGAACCCTGAGCAAGCATGCTATATTCATTTCATTGCCATGTATACTACTACATAGCCTATCAGGGGACACATAAAAAGGCAGACGACTCTTCGTCAAGAATCACCCACCATCGACTAGAGCACTTTCCCACAACACTCATCTTATTCACCAATTACTCTTAACTACTATCAACAATGTGCTGCTGGCGAAGGTGTGTGCAGTCGCAAAATCCCCTGATGGTCTTACTGACCCTCTCTTTAGGGTCAGAAATGTTTACCTGCGCTGTGGCCATGCGTTCAACATCGTAAGCATCACACAAATGACTCTCAGCAACGAAGCTAACACCGATGACTTTCCTACGTCAGCCTGACGAATTGGTGAGATATCACAACGCAACGATACAGGCAATGTCTAAAAAGTTTCTGCAGATCGTCTGCGATAGTTCCAGGTGCAAATTTAGCCCTAACCACCCTGCTACCTGTCTTCCGCCGATGTGCAAGCAAACATGCTGCCAGTAGTGCGTACACACGCCTAATTTACGATCACGATGACTGACTTGCATGACGATAACATCTTCTTACTCCCGCTCCACTTGCATTCCGGTCATCACTGCCACTCTGACGACTCGTTTGATCATTAGCCGTCAGTACCCTCAGCAATACTGTAAGCTCCTGATTACTATCCCTCACCGTTGGGTCTGACATCAGAATGATAGCACCCAACATCGACAGATTCTGTCCCGCGTGCGAGCAGGCTGGGCATCGCTGAGCACTGAATAATCACCGTGAATATCTTATCGGGCACCCTTAATTCTTAGTCCCAAAGCCAAAGAGTTCTTTCGTTAATTATTCCATGTGTCATATTATTTATAGTGTATCACCTAACATCGGGATCGACTATATATACGTGTACAATTCGCTTTCTTGTTACTGAATATCAATTTATTCAGTATTAGTCAATATTTGTCCGACAGAGGAACGTTGCCTGGAGCCAATGCAATAGGATGGCTGTCTGCCGTAGCCCGCCGAGTCAACAAATGAAACTTAAGAGCAAAATAAACTTTGGGCCACTTACATACATGATAATCCTCGTGCTCCTTGGTCAAATATAAAGAGCTAGGAGTCAAATCATCGCATGCCACGATGGCTGAGCGGCGATTAGTATCTTTTCAAAGCCGCGACCGCAGTCGGATCATTTTTTAGCTGGACGTCAGAGTAAATTTTAATAGCGCCATATGGTGTTCCGTTCGTGAAGTAACACCGTTCCCGCAGTTTATCTCGTACTTTGCTCTCCCCTTGAAAATCATCGTAAATTGATTGGCCCGTGCAGGCGGCCGTCCATCGTGTGGTCAAAGATTACATTTTGGCATGGCAGGTGGATTAGCCTTTGCATCGGTGGAAATGACGTTGCCATAGAGTGCTCTGAGTGCGGCCGCCAGCCCACTTTGACTTAGGGTTTGCATGAAGGGCTCCACTAGGAGGAGATCCGCTTGACAGGTCAATATCAACAAGGGAAACGCTTTGTAGGCACTGATCCTTATCCAGGGGGTCCGTAAACTTGTTTTTGCATCGGTGGGACTGACATTGTGGTGCGGCCGCCAATTTAGGGTTTGAGACATGAGGCACTTCACCAGACGAAATTTGCTTGACAGGTTATAACAATAAAGGGAACGCTAGTACGAACTCTGGAGGCGCTGAGCCACATCCTGGGGTATCCGTAAACCTACCCAGCATCGAATAGTTCTATTCACATCTACACATCTCAGGATGTCCGTGAACTGCCGGCTAGCCGAGTTGACAGCGATGGCCATCAATGTAGTCCCCGTTTAACGTTATTTTGACTAGCTCGCTTGAATAATCGCGTAGACTGCCAGTAATTTTGAGAGCCTGATTAGTACTGCTTAGCTGCTATGATTGTTTGCAAACCCCACTAATAGTATCATTTTGCAAAGTGCTGTAATTGCACAGCCGCGGAGACTGAAGTTGCAAGAACCGGTATCATGGAGAGAGTACTTAAAATGTCACGATGATTTACGTACCTCTTTAAGTAGACCTACAGGCCTGAACATCAGAGTCCGAGTCGGCCTCAGGAGGAAGGACACATTAGAACAAGTGGTTCGGAATTAGATAGCCTCAATCTTGTCTAACCTTACATGGGAAACATTGATGTAATATGGCCATCTTGCGAAACGGAAATGTTAGACAGACTAACAGTGTCATTCCATTTATTAATCCCCCCGCACATCACCAACCGAACCGATGTCGTATCAGAGAAGAACAGACAGCTGAGCAGCTGAAGCTTACGTTTCAAAGTCGTACTAATATCTCCACTGAATGGAAGGCGTGCACTGCTCCCGCAAGATATACTGCTAAGCGCCAATCATACTGCCGAGATCCAGCGCCTCCAGCTGTGCTGGTGCTTTTTTTCTGAAATGGAAGGACAAGAAAGGCCTTTGCCGATAGCATTTTTCATCAGGTGATATACGCATTGCCCAGACTTGTACTAATAGTAGATTAGCCGATCATTCAGTCTGTTCTTCAATTAATTGCCTGTGTCTCAACGTCACTGATGTATAGCGCCACTATGGTGGCGAGCTGGCGTCGCTTGCGGGCATACTAGTCAGCCCTATTCAACTTAAATGACACCATCAAGTACTGTAGAATTTATCCTGGGCATGGTGGTATGCAATGTACAGCAAACTAAGTATATTAGTGATGTGATATCAGTATATCTACTAAAATCACATCGTCACCGACAGATGCAGTGATGAAGTAGTAAACGTACAAGAGATGCAAAATATGTCCACATACGCCTGTAATATCCTTGCTTGGTAACTGTGTTCCGTCCCATAAAAGTTTAGTCTTTCATCTCCCAGCTAATCCCGCAGCCACATCCACCCTTCGCCTGCGGGTTCGCCGCGATACGAAATGAGCTTCCTATAAGCTCAGTAGCGAAATCTATCGTAGAACCGTTGAGAAGTCCAAGGGAGACAGCATCGATGTAGATATTTGATGGAATTATGGCGGGATGTGTGAAGTGGCTGGTGATACCGATTAGAAATAACGCAAATATTGTGTCATTAACGCACTAGTCTTCTGTATTTCGTTCAGAAGCCAGCTGCATTGTATACTGGTAGCCGTGACATCCTCCGGACTCCACTGCAATGCGTAGCCCTGCACTAGGGCAATTCTCCCGCGTAGCTATAGATTTCAGTTGCTTCAATTCCATTACAGTTCAGGGTAGGTTAAGAGGTGACGAGAAGCATATAACGCACCTCGGCAGCTCGGTTCGTAACCTCTAGCTTGATATTCTCTTCAGGTATTACATCTAGGTCAAGATCCTGTGCTTCTAGTTCATCTAGAGTTGGAGAGGATGATATAGATGCAGTGGATTTTGGAACGTGTATGGATGCTGGTGGGGTTGCACGCGCAATTGAGGAGGATACAAACGACCGTGCGGAGCCAGTCCTCAAACTTGCTATCTGTGTTGAAGCTATCCCAGAGCGCATATAAATGTCAGCGGCATGTCTCGTACATGTCGATGCCCTGGAAAGTACCAAAAGTGCGAATCTCGGTGTGCTCATCGTTGTTTGTAGGTGGGAGGTGATGATGACCAATGACCCCACGTGATTGATCATGTTGAAAAAAAGTTTCCGGGTTTACGATAAGTAATACATTTTAAGGGTTGCATGTCATTACATAATGGGGGTGTTCTTGTAATGGGAATTACGGTATTACGTTGAACATACATGGACCAATCAATTTATGTTCTTTCAATGTCTTGTACAAGGCACTTGACTAAACTTGTAATCCGGCGGCATCATATCTAATAGCCCTTGTAGGCTTTTTCCGACATGTGTCATCATGTTCCTCCACGGACTCCCTTGGATTCGGAGAACAAATCCGAACCTCTAGGAAGGCTTTCGAGTGGAGTTGATTGCGTGGGCTCCCTTGACTTCCGACTCCAACTACTAACATACGCACGAAATGGCGAGCGAAAGAGATCCGTTGATCGTGAACGGAAGCAAATCAACACAACTTGGCCCTCGAGACATTTCAAGGTCAACACGTTACGGAATTTTAGTTGGTCTGTGGTCTGCGACTTTCCTTTCGGTGAGTTTTTTCATCCCACAGTCTTTCTGGATTTTCTAATTATCAGATAACTGGTTATCAGTCTTTGAACAGTGCGTCGAACAAAGTTTTTGTTTGAGTCGTAACTCTTACTAAAATACATCCAGCAACCCTAGTCGCCACCCGTACGGCGTTCTGGCTGTTGCATTTATCTAAATACTGATCTGACAGTTCCGTCACAGTGTTGCCATCCATCTCCTCTGACTTTAACAAGGCACATGAAGCTAGCTGGCTTGGTACATCGTGAATACGGGATTCTTCGGCTCCAAATTCTATTTTAAACTTTTTCTTAGGTATCTGCTCGCTGTTTGTACTTTTACACCTTTATATGGGCGGTTATGCAACATTATGGGGAGACGAGGTGCAAATCAGTTGGCTGTTTGTATCACTGCACTCGGTACCCTGCTTTGTGGCTTCTCCACGAACATGGAGATGTTGGTTGCTGCGCGATTTGTACGTTTCTTCGTCGATCTCATTTCACACTTTTGTGACATGTTCCTGCAGCTATCTGGCATGGGAGGTGGTGGTATTGCTACGACCTGCACGTGAGACCAGTATCAGTCAAATCATTCAGTTTGTTACTAAACACAGCTGCGACAAATTCAGGATCACTACGAGTGATATGTATTCCATGCGGGTACGCTCTACTCCCTCACTTTCGCCGTTATCATTATCTCAGGAACACCTATAGTCGAGAGGGCTTGCGCAAGGGGTACAAAGTGTGTTTAATGGCGTCTGTTTGGTTCCTCCACTTTTTGAACCTAGAAACTGACTACTTATATTTAGCTTGGCATAGGTCTAGGGGGACCCATAGGAGGTTTCATAAGCGACTGGTAAGCGTACCCGCCTTATCTCGTTGCCGCTATCTACCGTGCAGTCTAGGCTTGGTTGGCGATGGGCGTTCTTAATTCAAATGCCCTTATTTGTATTGTCGCTCGCTCTTACGACCTACAACCTGCGATACGTCACCCCCGTGAGCGCTTAAAACATATCCTAAATTTATTACCTACTTTTATAACGTTAGGGTAAAAGCACAAAGACCAAAGAGGTTCTGAAACGAATCGATTATGGTGGTAGTTTTGCCCTTTTACTCTCTGTGAGTCAATATTGCCGTGTGTATATTGTTCTTGATTTATCATTCCTTGCAGGTTGGATCATGCTTGGTATTCTTGAGCATGAAATACAACGAGGATCTCCCAGTGAGTAATTATTTACATGAAATATCTAGTTCATTGACCCTTGGTCAGTGGTCGAGCCGATGGGTACACGTGCCGCTGGCTCTCGCTTGCATTTTCTCCGTAGTTTTTATTTTGGTAGAATTTTTAGTTGCCTCAGAGCCTATCATGGCACCATTCCTCTTGAAAAAAAAAGTCCCTGTTCTTGTAGGAGTCAGCAACTTCCTTGTGGCATTGTGCAACTTTACCGTGATGTATTTCTTTCCGATGTGGTTCCAGACAGTGGCTCTCACAAATGCCACAACTGCGGGTATGTTGATGTTGATCTATCTCAATATAGCATTAACCGTAGTCTGGGTTGTGGATAGGCTTGCATCTGATGCCGAACAGTGTATGCATGTCTGCCGGGTCTTTGTTTGCCGGGTTAGTTGATGGGTCGTCGTCATTTTGTTTTTATTCACATCAGCGCTAGATGGATGATGCACCGCACTGGGAGGTACAAACTCCTCAATCTTATTTTTGGATTTTTCCCATTCATCGGGATCACTCTCATCACTTTGATGCGAGCAGACTCCGGACCATTGCAAATGTGGCTGAGCATTGTGAGCGTTATCTTGAAGTCTTGGACTGATGTATCAATCATAACGTCATATCAGGTACCACTCGGGTTTGGCAACGCCGTCGTTTTGCAGACAAATCTCGGTGCGTAGGATATTGGTAATTAGCTGCGCTTTAGATGGTTAATCATGTTGCACACAAACAATCAGTTGCACTGCTTGCACACCTCCCTGGTGCGTGATTATGGCTCCTGTGCTAAATTTTCTAATGATTCATCATATCTCAGAGAGCTGGATGGCCGTTGGCACTGGTTTTGGTCAGGTTTTCAGGGGCATGGGTGAGTTACTCGTGCGAATCCTGGTGATGGAGATGGATGTTAATTTCTCCGGTAGGCCAAGTAGGGGGCGTTGCCATTTCATCAGCGCTATTCCAGTACAAACTTGACTACGAGCTTCGATCAAGAATACACGGTGATGACGCAGCCGAGGTGACATATTCCCATTCCCCTTCAAGCAATACGTTCTAATGATACATTTTCCTCATTTAGATTGTGAGTCAAATCAGGCATTCGACTACTCTCGTGGGCAGGTTGCCGCCGGACTTGCAACGCGCAGCAAGAGAATCGTATGCCATTAGTCTCCGAGCTGTGTTTATACTTGCTGGGTGCTCTACGCTACTAGCGTATCTCGTTCGACTACCTGTACGTTCATTGTATTTTTTTTGGTTCTCTGTTGATGGTATCGCGGCTTAGATTCCTGAGAAGAATTTAGACAGTCAACCTAAGGAGATTGATACCCGACCCGAGTCCATAAGTCCGCGGGCTAGATCAAGAGCTCTGCCTCCTGCTAATGGTCACCACGTTGTGGACAATGAAGAGGATCAGGACACTCGGCCGTTGCTTTCCAAACGTGACTGCGGACTCCCCACCCTCGAGCCGGCAGAAGGTGCTTAGAAGCGTAGCCGGATTGCGATAACTTCGTATCAATATTGTTATTTTTTTATTCCAAGCATAGAGGAGTAGGAGGCATTCTTGTCTTAATGTCGTCTTACACCCCTACATACCAAGCTAGCAGATACGTGTGGCTTAGCCACTCAGCTGCACTCCATGTTTTTCAAGAAGTACAACGGACATTAGAATTTCAATGTTGATACTGCACCTTGTACTTGCTTCGGTGAGAAACCAGGCTCTCATACCCATACCATTATGGTTGCTTGATCAGGAATGCAGCTATTGCAAATTAACATACATAATACAATAACGATATGGTGCAAGAGGGTGCGGGCAGAACACAAGGGCCAGATAAAGTGCCACGGTTGCACCGGTGGGCCGCAGCGTTAGTACGAGAAGGTACCCCAGAATGTCTCTGCTGTCCCGACCGCCGGACCCGTGCCAGAAGTAGATGAGTGTCAAGAAAAAAATCCACTAAACAAGATGCTCCGTTGATTAAGTTTGGATATCTTGTTCTTCCGACTCGTGACGCCCAGGTCCCCGATATCCACAAGCAAGAACTCATCAATCGCCACAGCTCCACCCCATATAATTGCTCTCAAAACAGCTAAAGTTACCAAGAAGCCCATAAGCACAAGGACGCCCAAACCTGGAGAAGGCATTATATCCTTTCGGAGAGCGGTGGCGACGGTCGCCAAGACGTACGCAAAAGTGAAGAATGGAGCGCTGATTCGGAAAACGTTGGTCTGGCTGACATCGGGATCTCGTCGGAGACGTTGGAACGTTGCTTGTGTTTCTTTTAGGAGGGGTAGCGCTCTGTGTAAGGGTGCTTCTTTTTCTGTATCCGATTCTGCCGTGAGTTGTGAATTGGGGTGCATGTGGTGTTAGTTGGGAATGGAAGTGGCTCACGCTGTCTGTTACGGTTCCCGGAAGTGGAGAGTAAGCGGGAATATTCATCAAATGCGTTAAACCGTTTAATAAGTGGCATGATGAGATATCGATTGACGCGGATTTGATTCGGGAAGCAATTGGTACGCCGCTGCAGCGAGTTGCTTATGGTCACCGAGAGTTTATGTAACAAATAGTCTGATTCCCGATGGTCTAGATCGAAATGACACGTAAATGTCGAAAAGTACTCTGGACTTAAAAGTATCTAGTAGTGAGTAATAATAAGCCCAAAAGCAGGAAATTGATGAGTTGGTTATCTCAAAAGTGCATTATAAACTAGAAAAAAGTCGGTGATCATGAGACCAGAAGTAGTAGGAAACTACATACAACATTGATTGGTTTTCGTTAGTAACTAGGTAGGCGTGTGTTGTGCGCAGCATGTAGTGGGGAATCTACTCACGGCAGGAGGTCACGGTGTAGAAAGCGGGCGTTGACTCGCTCGATAAGGAGCAGGCCACTGATACCGAACGGCGCGAATTTGATATCCACAAATAAGTATCTCACAAAACAATTGGTACGCATCGACTCGGAGTAGCGGTCGCGCATTCCCGTCGGGCGGGCATCCAGGAGAAAGCCAGAAATCAGGATTCCCGTTGGTCCCGAGACCGAGGTCGAAATGAAACACGTGAATGTTTAAAAGTGCATGAAACTATCTATAGTGCCACAATAAAAAAAAATCAGTGATTATAAGACTGAAAGTCACTAGGGAACTTACTCGGGGTTGGTTGGCTTTCCGAGCCGTACATTTGGGCGTTAGTCACGGTAATTGTGCAGACCCGGGCTTGCGCCGGTGTATACGGTGTACAGTGCTGGGGGTAGAACTAGTTGTGCCGGTTGTGCCGGCAGAAGTGACAGAATCGCCATTTCTGCCACCTGGCAGAATTCTCAAAGTGCTACAAGGCTATGTATATGACAATGTATGGTAAGCGTCACTAAGAAATACCATTAGAAGACATTGGTCAACATACTCCAACTCCGCAAAATCGTAAACTTGACCTTCCAACACTTCATCCAATCCGTCAATCAGTACTCGTTCCATGGATTCTTTTTCATGTTCCAGCAGGGCAAATGCTGCATCAATCTCATCGAGTGATATTGATTCAGGACCTGCAAGATCATCATCGACGTTCTGAGTCTGAGGTGCGAGCGGTGGTGCCCATGCAAAATTGGCTTCTAGATCAGCAGCTATATCAACATGAATTCCTGGCTGGGCACCAGTATGCATGTGCGCATGACGTCGACGAGCTGGCTTTCCATTAGCCACAGCCTTCTGGTGAGTATGGTAACGAAGATTCGCTCGAATCTTTGCTAGTGCTTCAAATGTGTCTACCGAGAGATTGCAGCGCTTCGGAGACTGAGTGCTACCCATGTCCGAAAAGAGTCGTTCGACGTCAGCGGCATGGGGAACGATGGATAGGAGGGTAATTGCAAGTGCCTTTAGAGGATGTCCATCAGCGCTGACGGCAAGGCGTTCCCACCATGCTAATCCATCAGCGTGTCCACATGCAGATGGCGTGGGGCACAAGTTACATGCTTTGGAGTCATCGATGAGTAGTTTGGCCTTGTGCTCCCCACATCACCACTGTTTAGCGATGGCGGGTGCTGTTTTAATGAACTCAAATGGTCTTCCTTGTGATGCATCTGTCACAGCGAGTTTGCGACATGTTGAGAAAGTTATCGGGATATTGTTAGCTGCAGTTTGACATTCTGCCGGATTCTGCCAGTCCATCAGCTCGGCAGAACCGGTTCTTCCAAACCGGCTGGCAGAAATGGCGGACTTCTGCCAACAACACTAACGATGTATCATGTTAGTAAGGATTGAATCGGCTGATTTCGGGTGTACCTAGTACTACTAGGACAGGATCATTCGAGACGCTGGATGCTACGATAACAGGTCAGGCGTTGACAACGTTGACTACAGCACAGTACTGGCCAGGTATCCATTCGTCAGAGTTGATAAACATCGTCAGGTCTTCTTGAGTAAGCCCCGAGACTTTAGTGTCACCAAAGGTTAGGCGTTTCGGCTTAAATGCCAATGGAGCATAATACTAGAGTTGACTTTCGATTGTAAGATTGGAGAGTCGAGATGTCAGCGGGGATATGAATTCTGATAAAGCGTCTTTAGAGTTGGTCTCAAAATACATTAGATTACCTGTGAGCGCAGCTTCCACATCCCATATCTCAACAAATCGATTGCAGGTTACATATTCGTTTGGCAGCGTAAAAGCGAGACGATAGTGATTCAAGTATTGAGCGACACGCTGCGAATGTGAAGTGCTTGACTCTGGGGGAGCGATGAGGTCGGACAATATAGAGTTTAATCACTTTGCTAATGTAAAAGTAGTCGAATTCATTTCAAAATATCGTACTCTCATTGACTCACCTGACTGCGCATCGACTCGCAAGTGTCTTGACTCAATGGGCGATTAAGGTGCTGCACCAAATATCGATTCATTTGTAAATATTGTCACTATGAAATAAGTTTCTCTCTAACATTTATTGGAATATTGTTCGTACTGCGTGAAATATACTTATATGAGTGAATACCCGTACAAGATACACGACTCTACTATGGCGGTCTTGTTGCAACACAAACTCATACATGCCCAAAATAAAAATTCAGACGAAGCAAGGTCATAAGTTCGCACCGCGAACCCCTAGTCTAAAGCCAGTGTTCCGCAACTTTGTCACCCAAACTGGCTGCTCTTTTAGGCGTGCCGCC
>MU172936.1:309466-326779 GCA_016695475.1 Suillus decipiens | reverse complement strand
TGGAAAACGCGACGAGATATGAAGAAGACGAGATATGGAGACGAGATGGAGGCAAAGATATGAAAAAGACGTACCGATGTATGCCTTGTTTCCCTTGAACATAGGCCAGTCAATCTTCTCATCGTACAGCTTGATTAGGGCCCAGTCTGTGGTAAAATCGTGGGGCTCGACCGAGACCTCGATCTCGGAGTGAAGCACGAAGCCGATGACACGCTGGTCAGGGGTGGCACGGTGCTTCGTGACCTCGTCGTGGATCTCATTCACGTCCTCGATCTCCTCCTTCGCCTTCGCCACCAACCTCATGTACTCCTTGCGCCCCCTGGTAACATCGCTCATCTCTCCCTCGACGGGCTCCCCCAGCCAGCTAACCGTGTCGTTCCAGACTTTGATAGAGCAGTGGCGGTGGCGCATAGTGGTCATCATGGCCTTGATGGCATTGCTGTAGCTCATGATACCGAGTGCAACAAACTCCTCACGAGCTTGACTCATCTTCCTATGGGTCATGCTTGTATTGGAGAAGATAGGAGGGGGACGGGTAACGTGGGCGCAGGTTAGGATTGCGGTGCGCTTGTTGTCTTTGCTGAGGCGGAAGTAGAGAGCGGCTGTGCCCTCGAAGTGGGGGTACTTGAGGGGTGCGATAGACAGACCGAGAGCAGGGGTGAATGGCTTTCGCAGGTCGGGGACGTTATCAAAAAAGGGTTCGAATGAAAGGAGCTTGGGGCCAGCAGCGACGGAACGAGTTACTACTGACTCAACAAAGGCTACCTCAATGGCGGGGAAGCCAGCCTCGTCAAGGATGCCCACGACGGCAGCGGCAGCGGTGACGGCAGCGTCGTAGAGGAGGGAGTGGGGTTTCACACCAATGGAAAGGGTGAGAGGGCAGAAAGGCTTGGCCTCCCCGGCGTCGGCGTAGGCGAGGGGGTTGATCGATGTCCACTTTACACCAATAGAGTCGAGTTTGTCGTAGATGCGCTTGCCGATAGAACGCCAAGTGGGCTCAATGGGATGACGATAGACTGGGCGAGCCTCGCGATTGATGCGCTGAGCCTCAGGGCCCTTGGGGACGCGCCAGCTAGGTCCAGATTTAAAAATACAAGGGGTCCCGCTGCCATGGAAGTCGTTGTAGGCGTTGGCATAATTGTCAGTGAGGCGGGTCGCCCTGGAAATGTCGCTTTCGCAAGGCTACGTCCCGGAGCCTTATTTCCTCACCGACACCCTCCGGAGCCAAAAACGTTTTCATGATCCTTTGCAGGACTCCCTCTTCCCTAACGCTGCATCCATAGTGGAGGAATAGTGGAAAGTCCACTCCGGATAACGATGCAACTCTGGGTGTATCCAATCAAACCACCCTTCTCGTCAGGTCCTCCCGTCCGATTGGCAGCACGAGTAACCTGTCTCCGTCTACATTTTCGCAGGTCCAGAAAGTGATCAAGCAACCGGAATGTCAAAATGTAGCTGATGGTGTATATAAGATACCTCTGCCGAGTCTTGTAACTCCCCGAAGTGTCGTTCCTGGACACGACCATAAGAATCGGATACGCTATGCAATTCTTGAGGTCAGTCGTCCGTAAATACTTATCACTCAGTTAATAACAAGTGGAATCCACCGCTTCATAATAGCAACATGGAAATGGACGGTGATCATCTTTCGTATTACTCTTAAATTTCTTCCGTTCACAATTTTAATTGCATCCGCATAGCCGCCGAGATCGAGCTAAACCACACTTCCTTTGACGCATTCGTAGTACTACATGGCACCGATACCATGTCGTACACCTCCAGCGCACTCAGCTTCCTGCTCGAGGATCTTGAAAAAACTGTTGTACGTCTTACACACCCGTGCCATCTCTGCCTGTGGCGCCGTCATCACATGACGTTAACACAGACCTTTTTTTTCGGGACTACTTTCACAATTTCTTCGTCTGGACGGAAGATAGACGTCCATCAGATTGTGATTGGAGAGGAAGCGCAGGACGCTGCAGCTCCGTGGAGTCGTACTGCCGCAGAACGCGCGAGTACGAAGGCTGCTCTTACCGTTTCTTGTGCATCTTGCTGTCGCACATGATGACGTTGAAGTACTTGATTTCCGTCTTACTTCAGCAGGTACAATCTCAATCTCGTGTTCCAGTGTGACTGAGGGAATGGCAGAGGTCGTCGTTCCAGGAAGCATCGTGAATTGTCTGGATGTGGGGAGTGGGCGGAGTCCTTTACATGTCGCCGCATTAAATGGGAATATGAGGTGTGTTGAGAAATTACTGGAGAACGGCGCTTTGGTCCACCTGTCGAACATGTGACAGACCCGCCAAGAGAGCATCAGCACATAGAGACATGGCAAAGACCCAACACTGATTACTCAATTGTATACGCGAGCCCCTGTCACAAAAGGATCTGGGTGGCTCAAGCCTTCGCATTAAGAGAGAGGGACCATGTGTATACCATCGAGGTTCTCGCTATGGGAAATATATGTCATACCCCCTTGCCTGGCCTTAATACTTCCCATTGCATGTGCTATATTACGGATGGCTACAATACACTGCTATGGGATTATCCTGCATGTATTTTCTACCGTGCACAAGAGCCCGACGGACGACAAACAAGCTATCAAAAAAAAGGCGTATGATCCATCTCACCACCTTGCGTCATCCTGTGAGCCCACCACAAGAGGAACAGATATAGATGCGAATAGTGGCATATACACTGCATACTTATGCTCGGCCGGAAAGTACAGCGATGCCAGCATCCCAGGATTGAAGAAAGCGCCATAGATAATGCCTCACTGGACCATCGCAGAGTAGCTTTTTTTTGAGCAGTCTTCATTAATACGACATTAGATGCAGACATCATCTCGTATCACTTGCCCAACAGGCATGTTATTGATTTGATCCACGAGCTCCACAATGCTAAGCAATGTGTCCTGACTGCCTTGCCCGTTCTGCAATGCACGACACCGGAGCAGAGCATCTAACTACCACATCAGGAAAACCTTCCCATGCAAACTTGAGAACTATTTAGTAAATTTTCACTAGCTGTCAAAATTAACACGAATTAGCTCCAGGACCTGCAGTCTAGCATAAGTTAATGATAATCGTCAAAAGGCTTCACTGGCTGCCCAAAGCTTGTCCAGCCTGTTCTAATTTTTCAGAATAGCGATAGGCTTTCGTAAATTTTCATAAAGTAATTTGAGGTAGTACAGCCCTGGCTAGCCTTCTAATCTGTCTGATTAAGATAACTTTCTCTAACTTTCCTTAACTATATCTATTTTGTTCTAAGTAACAGGGGAAGGTTTTCCTGATGCAGTCGGATAGAATAAAACTTTCTTCCATACTCAAGCCGAGGGGAACGGGTGGTACGCCTAAAAGGGCAGCCACCTGGGCGGCAAAGTTGCGGAAAACTGGCTTTAGATATCCCAGCGAACAAGTAGTAAGTACCTGGCCCGCAGCAATATGGGATTGCAGAATACTTCAAGCATATGATGATAGTTCCCGAGAGCGGCCCGTCATAAATTTGACGAACAAGTAACAACATCCGAGTCAATTGCAACAGTATGCAGAACCCGTACTATATGGGTCCATATCAAAATGATACATGTGAATGTCCAAATAATTCTAGATCTATAAAAGTATCTAGACCGACAATAAGCCGAAGTGATAAGAGTTATAACGAGCCCAATAATCAGTGGCAAAAACAACAACACGGGAAGTAGGAAAAAAGAAAGAGCGCTTGCACACACATGTGCATATACGAACCATAACTGCGTTGAATGAATGAAAAAGGGTGAATGTAGCATGAAAACAACAGAATATGAACACCGAATGAAACGATCGGAAGTGGTTTTGGATGTTTGAAATTTCCCCGCATGACATCATCTTAGACTCTTCCTCATTGCGTGTCGTCGCTCGCCTTCGACGCAGACAAAGCTCAAGATAACGTCTCCGGTGATAGTTAGACCATGTGGTGTTATATGTAGCAGTCCAGGATTTGTTCTCGTTGATGGCATGTAGGTGGCAACTGGTGCTTGTCTGCTGTCGTTGCTCGCCATCTTTAACAATAAGATAAGTGACAGCAAGGCGCTTGCTACAGTGATTCTCACCAATGCTGATCCTTCATTGAACGTCCATTTATACGACTGCCCGTTTAGTGCTGTGAACGTTCTTGACCTAAACAAAAGAGAAGAATGAGACGACTGCGGCAGGATTAAGACGAAAAATAAAAGATCTTACGAGCTGAAAAAACTGCTCTTGTTGACGTATATCTCGTGTCCGTGAACCACAGCCGTCCCAGGTCTACCAGACTGCCATACCACTCTCCCAATCTCCATTTCACTCTGCCCGCCAGCAACTTTTTTGACAGTAGTCGTAGATGAACTGAGATATGTATCGATGCGATACACAGCACGACCCTCTGGGGACAACAAAGCAGTATTAAACGGGCTGTCCGTAGCTAGTGAATAGTTCATGTTTGGAACAGTACTACCCGAGTGAAGACAGCCAGTTAAGTTTGGGCGCTGTACGAGCTGTACTTATTGGTGTGTGCTAGTCTGAAGAGCGTGTGCCGAGAGAAGCTCTGATTCTGCCACGGTGGGCGCCAGCTGTCTCCGTACGCACGGGCGCGACATGAACCGTTGAATTTTTAGGATTTTCATTCATGAGAGTTGGGGGACGATATCATGGCTGACATGAGTGCTTACAACAGCATTAATGAATCCATCAAGTCCACATCTACTCGTGTTGTGACGCGTGCAAAGGCGGTGTGCTAGTGACACTCTGATTGGATGGAATCCCTTGGGAATTGATCATGCTTCGATTCGGCTAGGTTCGGCTATTTTGATTCCGGGATTTACCGAGCATTTTAGTCGAGTAGTTGAGCTAGTTTTCTGCATCCCGCGTTCAATATGCTCGAAGATTGTGCTAAGCGCTAGCATTCAGACAGCTCAGTACTCATATTCAGCTCAAGTTCAATTTAACGTTAAGTACACCCAGTCTTGTATTGATTCTTTTAACACTTCGAGTCCCAGTTGTCCATTAAAATTTTGTTATACAACACGCATACAACATATATTTAAAAATTGCAGTCCCATAAATCACCAGTTAAACGCTCAACTGACAAGGACAACACTCCATTGTCAGCGCTAATAATAAGAGGGTGCGAATCCACATACCAGACATCCTCTGCGGTCGTAATCATGGATAGTCTGCTCCGCTTATATGCCCGAGGCACTTCCGTGCTTGGTGGAAACCGGCGCATAGGTTTCCCCACAGCATGCACCCTGTTCAATAAAATACCCGCAACAACCCTGCATCGGGTTTCGCGCTCCTGTGCGGCCCGCTGTGCAGTTCGCTGACGAACAAGAACGTCGATTGGGTTTGAGCCGGGGAGTCTGACTGTGTATGATTGCGAAGCGAGGTGCGTTCTCTGGGGAATGGGTCGCTGTGGTATGGGTGCGACACATGAGTTTGAGTCGCTGAATGGGTTTTCTGAGGGGAAGGGGATGGTCTGCGGTGCTATAGCGCGAGGTGGTGGTGGTGGGACACGTCGAGCTACAGGGAAGGATGGGAGACGACGAGCACTTGTGCTAGGGAGCGATACGGGCGCTGAGCGCCATGCAGCTCTGGCAAGGCCTGGAGGAATTCTGTCCATTGGGGAGCCCTCAATTACGACGCCAGCGTTCGATGAAAATGTAGTGTAAGACGATACGCCTGCGAAGGTACCGTGAATTGAATGAATACTGTGAGTTGGGACAGACATTGTTCAAGGCAGTCGTGGACTAAGGAGAGATAATACTTGTACTATGAGAGACGCCAGCTGGAGGATCCGGACAGAGCCTGGACTGAGGAATTTATAACCGTTTCAACGTGATCAACCACATTTCTCACAAGTAACAGCCTCCAACTAACGCTGTCCAAATGAAGAACACAATGAATTTAGCAATTGCAACCAAATACAGCTCATCCTCTTTGTTTTCCGCTCCTTTTGTTCGTCGCTCAAGCTTGCGTGAATAATTAGCTACTAATTATTCAAAGGGACTCTTGTCTCGCTTTATCGTTGTCAATGGACTCGCGTTGCATGCTTCTTACGTCCAGGGGGCTATGCCCCGTCATACGACAATCCAGAATCTCATCGGCAGTGCATTCACGAGACTTGCACATATATGGGCCACCTCATCATTAGCCTCCATCAAATGTCCTGGACAAATCTGGATCGGTACCTGTGCAACATTTGCAAAATTGACATGTGCCGCATGTGCCGTAGCAGAATGCAGCTTCAAATGGGTGGTAAGTTGTTCGGTAGAAGCTTGCCTTGCCGTCGCGGAGAGGAGTATATGTGTGTATGGGCCCATCTATATCCTTCCAACAAGTTCTAGCGAATTTTCAATGCTCCAAGGCACCTTGGGACGTAACTTCCAGTTCGATCATCGGACGACAGGACCTTATCCCCCATACAGCCAGATAGTACCATTGTTCGACCTTTCTTCCTTGAAAACGACGCAGATGCTTTTCTATTCCTGAGTAGCGATTTGGAAATCTTTCGCCAGAGCTTGAGTATACGGAGGACAAAGTGATGTACGCCTGAGGGGCTCTCTTGATAACATGGCCCGGCCCTCCCAGATAAGAGTGCGTTCTGGTCTTCGCTGCATGTGACTTACTCCACGTTGAGGTAACCACCTGAGAATCTGTGAGTAGAAGCCCGTCGTCTTGCAGACTCCACGCAGGGTCGACGTCGTCCCTTGATTCTCAAACGCGTTCTTGATGGTAGCAGCTGTTGTATTAGGGCATGGTCAACTATAAATGGTATTTGCAGGGGTCTCTTAATTGCCTTGGGATGAGATTTCGACTGAAGGTGGGTGATATATATGTTCGACAGCACACAAGTCTGACAGTAAAACCAGGCCTTGAGCAAAAGCCTGGATGATATCTGCCAACAGCCGCAGCCGTCCATCTATACAAAGTGGAATCTCATGCATATCCGTCGTTGAAACGTTGAAACGTTGGCACGCAAATCAGGGCCTAGGCCTTGACAAGCGCTCACGTGAAGATTCTCATCCCGATGCTTCTTTCGCGTGTGCCTCATAAACCAGTAAAATGAAAAGTAGCTCCCTCTGCTCAACGCTTCAGCGCTCGTCTCCGAGTACGACACGACGCGCTTTTCCCCGTCCACTTGCCATCTTCACTTTTTTCTGAAAAACCAATTTTTATGTCCTATGGAGAGTTGTACGCTAAGGAGGACAGTCCTAGGGGACCCCCAATGTCCCCAACGCATCTCTTGGCGTGCGAATGCCGTGATGTGAGGCGTACCATCTTCACTTTTGTGTGCTTTGGCCAACCTGTATCTCCTCCAGCCTGGAGATCTGTATATGATCGTGATCATTCAACAGGCTCAGCGCCTTACTACACCGAACATGGCGTATATGACAGATTATTGGCAGCTACATACTCTTTTACGCAAACGACGAATCTATGCGGTTTCAGATCCATGCATCGTGGCGAATAGATATGTACAATCGAAATTTGATCCTCGATCTTCAATATATCTTGGTTTGCGATCCCATCTAGTCTCTTCCAAATTGCAATCTGAACTGATCTTCATTTCAGCTCCTGTGCCTCCACGATCGGCCCCATGGAAGTGGAAGTGGAAGACTTCCTTTCTCATAAAGTGCGTCTCATTCTCATTAAAATAAACAGATCGAACTAATGTGTTCTCTAGCATTGGTTATCTGGGTCGCATAAGTCTTCCCGTCTGCTTCGATTCCGGTTGACTTATTCCTCAACACGCGCCTATGCGGGTGAGAAGGTATCGGGGTACAGGTAACTCATACTTTCACTGCTCTGTTCATCGAGACCTAGGTCTTCGTATATGACGAGTCCTCTGCAGCAGCACGACGACCATATTGTAGACAACTTTTTTGATAGCTATTGGAAATTATGAAGACTAGCTCTGAGGGCATTAGTGATTGCCCATAGACTTTCGATGGATGAAATTTGTCCATTGAAGATCTTTGGGAGACTTTTTCTCATCATGTTGACTCTTCGTGCGGGACTTGGTTGTTCATGTTTATCTCAAGGGTGCGAATCACTATGTCGATAGTAAACGTGCATTCTGATGGTGAAGGGGTGCTTCCTGGAGGAATCATGTTCTTGACAGCTATGTTGACTAGTACCAAACGACGTCGGCTCTCGACAGTAAATGGAGTCAATTTCGAATCTGATCAAGTTCAAATAGTGTTTTATCGAGTCAGGAGGCCCTTGGTTCTTCGGTGCAATTCGTCGACCTGAAAGTAAAGGATCCGATGGAAATTATAAATCTATGATTGTGTACATAAGTACTTTGTATAAGTGCGATAGATACTGGATCAAGTTGGGATCAACATGCAATAGGCTATGGCATGACAGTGTGACACATTGCATAAAATTCACAACTTCAAATTTGTGACTGAGGGGACCCTGAAGCTCGGAGGAGATTTTTCTGTATGCGCAGGTCAGGTCGAGTCACAAGAATCATTGGAAGTACACACCCTCACAAGTTGTTCCCCTTCAGATAAGATAGTAAGGCAAGATCGCAAACCCCTGTATTCGAGCCAAGAGAGGGTTCCAGGAAGAATTGAATATACACTTGAGGTTCTCGTTCCATGGTCTGGGAGCTCGCATGAGATGAATGATCTACTTGTGACATGCATACTTGAGAGCTTCAGGAATTGATCGAAGTCGATCAGCTCCTGAAGCTTGAGGCTTTCATAGCACGTATGATCTCCACGGTAGTAAATGACCTTGTAGTAAGGCAGAGATGGGATTACCGTATGGCTCAAACGACAGGAGTCTCGGAAAGATATATGATGAACTTGTGAACTCGACAGGCTCGATGATCTTCATGTCCAGCAAAGGACAACATTGGGGAGATGCGAAAGTAGAGTGACCCTGGTGCTGTAATGCCAAGAGTGGAGGCAGGATGATGTTGTACTTGCTGATTACTTCCAGTGTGCAAAAGAATTGTTCAATCGTTACAGCAGGAGTCGACTGCCATGCTTCAAGTTGACCATGGGGTGTCTGAAGCCAGTCTTGGCGATTGCAACCAGTCTCTCCCACTCTGAGCTAATCTCGCTCGCCCAGGGTCCTCACATCCTCCCCCTTTCCCAGACCAGAAGCTGGAGCGGAGTTGTCGCCGGCATAAATTCTGCTCCCTGTAACTGCAAGTGGCTGCTGCTGAGGCGACTATGTCATAATGAGTGTGTAGTGGGAGAGGAAATAGACACGATGAAGAAAGAGAGAGAATATCGGTTTGGTTTGAATTCCAATCCGTGTTGCCGTGACCAGTGCCAGTGATGGTCCACCTCGCTGACAACTGTACAGGAACAGGCATCCACTTGTTTTCTGGTACCGAGTCAGTCATGGATAAGACACCTCAAAACAATTGCACATGTGCGCACGCAGTCAACTTCTCCACAAAATATCCACTCTCTGTAAACTATGGTGGACGATAGGTTACGGTTCGATTTGCCGATTTGCCGCGACATATTTTGAAGTCCGATCAATGTTTGCTCTAGTCTTGAATTATTTGTTGGTACACAAATATCATTTTGTGTCACAGGAAGTCACAAGTGCAGTTACACCGCCAACTGTAAAAGTGGTACACAATAAATTTATTATTCATAGACCGAGTCTGTATACGACCTCGTTATCCCACTGGCTGCCAGATCATTGCTTGGTTCGACTCAAAATGGCAGTTGGCGGTGTAGGTATCTGCGCAAACATGCTAGTTGTGACTTGCACATTCACGGACAATCAGTGTCGGCGTCTGTGGTAGATCAGTGGCCACATGGCTACCATATCAGGGACTCATGGGTTCGCTGATAACGCCCTCGCCTTTGTCAGTAGGACTGTCTAGTACTTTTGGCTGGTATTTATCTTAAGTACAGGATATTCGGGAACTTCACCTACTAGGTCATCGTCCTCGAATAGTAAGATAAGTGCTGTGGACCGGAAGAACCAGCAAGGTGTAGTGTCAACGCAGTAGAATAGTTTACGAGGTAAAGTCTGCTGCTTGTGGCAGCGCAGCTTGTCACGTTGAAAGATACTAAATGTGAAAATGTCCGATCTGGCTCTGCAACCAATCTTGCCTAGTGACTACGTGTCTGCAGCCAATTCCTCCCCCTTGAAGCCTGTAGTCATTCTCACCCGCTCGGGTCCCGCAGCCAGTCCCGCCCGCTCTGAGTCTGCAGTTTTTTTTTCCGTCCAAGGACTGCAGCCAGTTTTTCCCATTGAAGGCCTGCAACCAGTCCCACCCAGTTGGAACCTGCAGAAAGATTTGCCCGCTCGAGATTTGCAGCCAGTCTTTCCCGTTTGATCTAAAGCCAATTTTGGTTATCTTGTATCTGCAGCTGCTCTCGTCCGCGCTCAGTCTGGAGCCAGTCTCGCTCAGTCAGCCACCCTCGCCAGTGCTGTCTCCAGCCAGTGTTTCCCCTTTGTAGTCTCCAGCCACTCTAGCTCACTTAGGGTCTCCAGCCAGTCCCGTCCACTTAGGGTTCGCAGCCAGTATTCCCCGTTCTAAGTTTTTAGCCAGTATTTCCCGCTTGAGGTCTCAGTGGGCTACTCACTATTGGTCTAACGCCAGTCTACCCCGCTGGAGAGCAGCTAATATTCGCCCTTCTCTGTCTTCAGTCACTTTTGCCCTCTCTTGGTCTTCAGCCACCCTCGTCCGCTGATGGTCTCCAGCCAGTGTTACCCACTCTTTGTCTCAATCCTTTTCCACTCTTGGTCCACATCCAGTCTCTCCCGCTCGTGGTCTCTAGCCACTCTCGCCCACTTAGGGTCTCCGGCCAGTGTTTCCCATTTCAAGTTTCCAACCACTCTTGCCCACGTTGGGTCCTTGGCAGCTCCTTTATACTCTGGCCCTGCGTCGACACTCTACCGCCTGAGATCTCCAGTCACCCACGCCCACTCTTGGTATGCAACCATGTTTCACCTCCCCAGGTCCGCAGCCAGGACTCTCCCGCTTCTGTCTGCAGCTAGTCTTTCGCTCTATCAGTTTGCATCCAAGCTTTTCCTGCCCGGGTCTGTATCCAGGTCGTTCCTCCTTCGATCTGCAGCCAAGCTTGTCCATCAAGGGTCCCTAGCCAGGCTTGTAAATCTGAACTGTGAACTCCCCGAAGCCATAAAAGACATTTCTGAACTTGCAGTGGCTCCAGTTGCTGGACGATAAAAGATAATGATCGTTTCAAGATTTGGGGGTCATCGGGTTGCATAGCTGGACCATGCATACTCAATTCTGAAAGTGCATCAAGAAGGGCCGTGCGATCTGGATTGCCTCGCATCATCAAGCGGAGAGACGAATAAGCAAGTATGGAATGTGGTGATATGTTGTGATGTATTTGATGATGGCTGCAGTTTGAGGGATTGAAAACGTAGTCGCGAACGGACGAGTGAAAGATATTTACTGGGAAACTGTCGTCGGCAGGAATATCCATGACAGACCGGAGCTGTACCAGTGCTGTCTCTACATCCCTTCCCAAAGAAGTTTCGATATGTGCGAGATCGGCAGAGGGTCCACAAGGGCAGCGACGACAGACAAGTACTGATATGCCCGCATAGGCTTAGCACATATGGAAAGGATGCAGTCACACAACCTGTACAACTCCGGTAGTAACTCACTCGATAGCTCGAGCATGAGCTGAAGCCTATCACAGGGATCATGGTCTCCATCGTCGATGAACTTCATCATTGTAGATGCCACGATGAAACATCCGCCTGTTCGGCTCGCTAGTTGCGCAAGTTGATTCCTCGGTGGCTGCGGGAAATCGGGATGGCAACTTCCCAACTCTCTGAAGGAATGCTCCAAGAAGATACAGATGTCACTGTCAACATCTGCACCGTCTAATGAGAAGACAGTAGAAACACCCTCCCTAGAAGATTTCGCTGGTATTTCGCACACTAACGGGCGCACCACTTTGGTCTGAATGGCTTTGCGGATATGTTCCTCTGATCGACTCGTGAGCAGAATGTGGATAATGGGAAGATCGAGTTCTTGAAGAGCCTGACCTAGCAAGGCGATGAGATCGGCAAGCTCGCTCGCAGATATGCATTCGTCAGGGCATCAACAACAAATGCTGAAGGCAGACAATCCCGCAGTCTGAATCGAAGCATCCAGAGAGGCCGGAGAAACAAGGCCTCCACCTGGTCGTGAAGATATGTGTCGGGGTCAAGAAGAGCGGGATGCTCGCGAATAGCTCTGTTCACTTTCTCTCGTACGCTAGTAAAATTGCTGGCAAGCGTTGGAAAAAAATATCAATATCCAGTCGTGGAACGTTTTGTGTGCTTCCGCGAGAAAAAGAATGTTCCTGCGAGGCGCATTTCATGATTCTTCCGCTCTGTCACTTTCAAACTTTCATCCTTTCAGCTACTGTGAACGCGACAGCAGATTTTTTGACGCCTACTGTATCGTGAAGCCAGACAATTTTACTCTTCTTTCAGCTGTCCAATGATATGTTGATGCAGTCGAGAAGGTCCGCCCGGGTCCCTTTCAAACATTTCAGGTGGGGCTGGCGTTCCCGGGAGTCATACTCAACACCCTTAACAGCAACCTGGGATAGCTTTTCGCGACTTCCTTCAGATGATCTGGGGTCACCAGGGACTGTAGATTGATGAGATCAGAGAGAGAAAGAATGAGAGTTAGAACTGACATGATCGATCCCAGTGATTCATCATCGACGGTCGATGATAAGTTGCGACACTAGACCAAATGTGAGATGTAATGGAATTCAGTGAAATACTACTTGGCAAAACATTGACTATTAGGAATGATAGTCGATGGTTATCTCGAGGAGACGACGCAAGATAATGTTGATAAAAAAACTCAGTATTCTTGTAACAGTTGGATGTTATGTCTATGTTTCTGCGTCAGTCTGAGGTTGTCCAATTAAGGCTAAGAGTGTTCGACAGTATCTCACTAGCTGGGCGACGAAACAATCAAGCTGTCAAGAGATGAAGAATTTACATGCGTGCTACTAAGAGTTGCTTTAAATCGGACCTGGATGTTTCAGTCAGTCTTAAACCTCAGTGGACTGTGGTGAAATGTGGTTGAAAGGGGACCTGGGTGGGCGCTCACCTGAATCCTAATGCAGTTGTTCTGACATCCGAGTAGTATCCGCCTTGCCAGCGCTGATGGCCCGTGGGGCACCGGATCAGTACATCCGAGTTCGTATAAGGTCGTTCGAAAGCGCCCCCAATGCTCGTATGGATACACTTTTTAGTTATATCTGGTCGTCATGCATGATCGATAGCATCCGTCGCTTTTAGTTGATATCCGACGCAAGACTCTGTCACGGTAGTCACGGTCATCGGTTGAGTTAATTTAGCAAGTGCAACCAAATACAAACCATTTGGAATACAGCTCATTGTTCTCTTTCCATTTCTTTTCAAGTTCGTCGCTCAAGTTCGCGTGAATAATTAACTATCAATTATTCAAAGGGACTCTTGTTTCACTTTATCATTGTCAATGGGCTCGCGTTGCACGCTTCTTACGTTGGCCCAGCGGGCAATGCTCCATCATCAATGATCATACGCCAATTCAGAACCTCATCAACAGTGCATTCACGAGACTTGCACATATATGGACCAGCTTATCATCAGCCTCCATCACATGTTCTGGGCAAATATGGACTGGTACCTGGATAACATTTGCAAAATTGATATATGCCGCGTGTGCCGTAGCAGAATCCAGCTTCAAATGGGTAGTAAGTTGTTCGGTAGAAGCTTACCTTACTTCCACGAAGAGGCTGCTGCAAACACAAACCACGTACCAGTAAGGGCTCTTGCATGCTTTGACCTCCTTTGCTTATCGGTAAGCTTCTTTCCCGCTTTTCCCTGTCGACTTTGACCCATATCTGCCCTCCAAGATTGTCAACTCTCAACTTCAAATCGATCCAATAGTATTGGCGGATTCTGCCGTATCCTTGAACTGACTTTAGATCGCAATTACTCGTTATCTAGGGTCGTCCATCATAAGTCATGGCACCATTCTCTTCTGACTACTTGATTCGTAGATCCCGTTTTCTCTTTGACAGCGATTCTGCGATTCCCCCAACAGTGATGATTAACACATGTACGACTTTCAAGAAGTACAGTATGGTCTTCATCATTACTGGGGAGTAGTACTAGTCATTGGTCACTGGTTCCACCGCTTCACTCGATGATGTTTGACCTAGCTGTCAAGTTGCCAACTGACTAGTTGTCAAAATTGATAATAGTGTGTTTCCCGTCACGACCGGCTTATCCATTTTGTGTTCTTTTCAATTTACGCGAATAAAGCTGTGCCAGTGTATCTAGGCTTCAAACAGCCTCATGCACATAAAACACCGCTAGTTGCAAATTGTCGACTGCGCACCCTCGGTGGGCCCATCTATCTAAAAGGTAAGGTCTCTATTTTAATGAGGTCTAGTACGACTCCATCTAAACACCCATGGACTCTCAGGAAACTCTCCTCGACTGCATTTCTGAGCCTGAGTACGAACTCGAACTTGCTGCGCCAGATCCAGCATTCGGTGCAACGATACTAGACTTCGACTGTGATGATGCCATGATGACATCGACGGATGTCACAGTCCGTGGTCAGAGTCACATACGATACTCTGTCAAGACCATCAGGGCTGGTTTAGTAGGAATGACCCCTAAGACTGTTTTTAGTCATGGGGAGGGGGTACTGGCGACGATGCAGCGCAGGGTTATCATCCCGGATTTGCTGACGCTAGACGGTAAAACCATGAGACTTTGCAATTGGCTCAAGACGCCCATATTCTCATTGTTGTACGTTGAATTCGATAAGCTTTTGCATGCGGGATTTTTTACAAGGGATGATCATCTAGTCTTGGGTCGTTCAGCGAGGGGAGAGAGACGTATATCTGGAAGGAAGGCCGGGGTGGTAGAATCGATGTGGGTCCATCACTATCTGCATCAAATATGACCAAATTTTGACGATCTTTTAATAGCTGTGCAAAGGAAGCGGCACTAGTACCAGTACAATCGCTCGCTTCTACCCTTCCAATTACATTGCGACGCACAATCGCCGAAGGATGACGTGCCATGCTCACTTGGTCTTAGAAGCTGAAGCTGATCTCATACGCGAAAAGGTGTTTATATCCTGTGTGCTAATTGTACAAAGGATGAGGAAGAGGGCTCTGGCGAGGGAGCGGGAAGAACTGCTGGTATTCTGGCCTTTCATGGCTGGTATAGGCTGTGGGTTCCCTGTGGCCTAACTGTACAGAAGATGGGGGAGAAGGCGAAAACGAAGGAATGGGACTTGGGGTATTCGGTCAGGGACTTATGTTCTCCTACATGGCTGCCCCAGGCGGTGGATTCTGACTTACAGCTGTTTTTATAATTATGCGGAATCCAACTTTTTTGGGCTGGTCGGAAACATCCAGGCAGGACCCTGAGAGATTATGAGGGACACAATAGCTACAGTACTAGCTGTTTTGATCGATATACCATGTGTACTATAGAAATGGAGGATACATCATTCAAAATTGTTTTCTTGATCAATCTCGTGGTGTACAACCCTAAGGACGCTCCATGGCCCTGGGTAGGAATTCATTAAACGAACCTATATCCCATGAATCAGTAACTTGATCTGCGGCGACATAACAACATATAACAAACCACGAGCTCACAGAGAAATTCGACAAAACGCTTGCTTGCCACCGAGCCACGTAGAATATCATGGGTGATAATTCCATCAAAGGTGAGAATAGGAAGAATCGACCATCATGTGCCTCGGACAAAGGGTCTGGATCGAGCACAACGAGTTCTATGTGCTGAGTATCCCATCTGTCAATCTTGTTTTTCGCAGCCTCGTCTCTAAACATTAACATCTGATGCTGAGACATCGTAGAGTTCGGAAGAGGGTGGATAATGAAATCTTCACATGTCTGCAGGAGAGCAGGTGACTCTGAAGTTCATCTAGGAAGACTCAACTGTGTAAATAGCAGTGGCGGACTTGATGTAATTGATGCCCGAGCTGCAGAGTTTGGTATACGAGGGATTTTCGGAAGCCGAGAACCTCACAGATTTATTTGACAGAAAGTCCTTGTAGATGAAGAACAGGAATACAAAACTTTAGATCATATGAAACAGTCCAGGGAGGCATATCGTGCTGTGTGAATGAGTATTATTCTCGCGTTCAGTGGCTAAAATGGTGGTTTCGCAGTTCTGGGGTCCTTGGTCTCAGAAAAGTTGGACTCCACATAATGAAAACAGCTGTAACGTAATAGTACTGATGATCAACGAACATGATGAACATCTGATGAAACCATCCATAAGTGAGTGGCAAGTTGTAATAAGAGGGAAAAAACCTTGTAATCGGCAGGTTTCGAACCTGCGCGGTCCAAGACACCTGAACAGATTTTGACTCTGTTGAGGTGACCACTTCGCTAAGACCAGTCAAGGTGACGTCAAAGCACTACCTGTATTTCATGTACGAAACTTTGGTGTAGTCCAGCTTCAGTCCTGACTATTGCACGCTGATTAGCAACTTGAATGAGACGTGGCCTCCAAAAGAAAATCACTGTCGAGGTAGATGAAATGATCTTAACAAATGAAACGCAGGTCTCGGAGCTGAATGAAGCAATTGCTGTCAAAAAGCTGCCCGGAGGCTCCTGGGATGAGAAAGGGAAGACTGCAACTTTGGTCAGTATGAGCCACAACGACAGGCAAGAACAGACACTAACAAGTGAAGTAACTCCAGGATGGCGAACTCAAGTACTCGAGGCAGCTCCTGTTGCATGCGGCGCAGCAGCTTTCAGAGATATGAGATGCCTATTAACTTCCTTCCAATGGGTCCCATCGTACAAATCGGCCGAATACCCAGAAATACGATCAATGCAAGGAAACCAAGTAAAAATGGTGCGAGCAACAGCTTCAGGATGTGCCGCTAAAATTTTGGATCGCATGAACCGCAAATTTTCCAGGGGGCTATGTTGTATTGGCTTGGAATCAGTGTTAATATGAAGATCCACAGTATTGATTGGAACCTGCAGCGAACGTAACTGTGGACGTAGACGGAGCGCTGTGAATAATGCGCGGAATGTAACGGGAGAAGAGCAAAGACCCGAGTCAAATATTTCCAGAGTGTGGATGTGCGGCCAAGATGACATAGCTTCTACCAGAAGGTCATCATTGAGGTGGAAGAAGGTATCGAAACAAGAGAGCGATAGTTTTCGAAGCTGTGTAAAGCAAAAGAGATGTGGAATCACTGTCAGAGAATTGCCCCTGGATGCCCGATTTTGGCCTCTCAAGATAACGAAGATGTTTTCCAAGGTCTGGCATGCTTTGC
>MU172936.1:253155-308911 GCA_016695475.1 Suillus decipiens | reverse complement strand
TGTCCCGGTAGGGATGACGCAGAGAAGTTTGAGAACACAATATGATGATATTGCTAATGTGCGAACACGGGGAGAGTGACGCAAAAATTGACGGGTCTCATGGGCAGATAATGGTTCAACATTTTCTGCCCAATCAAGGCAATACTAATCAGATATTCAATCAGCCAATGAACGAAAAGAAATGAATATAACACGACTAGTTTGCATTCACAGATCGATCGCTATCACCATGATATATCAGTGGATGTAACCTTGTCACACAGCCTAACAGTGGTGTTAAGTCATGTATTTCAGCCCACAGCAAATCCATCGCAGGTTCATGGAAGGCTTTGCATGTTGTCGCAAGGGCAGCAAGTGATGCTAATACATATGTTTGACTCACATGCACGAATATCTCCCGGAGGATTTCAGGAATAAGTAGAGCCAGATGCATCAATTCTAAGCAAGCTGATGCAAGTAATTTCAACTTCAATGTGGTGGGTTTTGTAGTGTTATGGTCTCAATCTGAAAACTCCATTCCGGCCCTAAACACTAGGGGTCGACGATGCCAATGCCAGCTATTGTTGTTTATTTGTTCTTGATCGCAGGGACTTCACGTGCATCTTGTACTATTGATGCCATAATAGTCTGTCAGATTATCCTCCACCAGGTAATGTTCATTTGTAGTGTTTAATGTTGCTGAGCTTTCTGGTGGCCGCCTGAGGTACGTGTCATTGTCCGCATCATTTTCGTCTCGCTTAATAATCATTTGTAGACAATCTATCCTCTTCTTCGTGTGCTGTTACAAACAGAGAAAATGGTTCAGCTACCCAAATGGACCACATCTTAGAGATCGTACTTTATCTTTGTGATAGCTATTTATTGCCATCTTCCCCATCTTTCAATTTTTGGCAGAGATATCCATCCCAGTCCTAAACATGTCTATTTATGGTGTTTGGTTCGTGTGGATGTTTCTACCCGTGTACGTCGATCTAATTGAACTTGTTAATTTTCAACTACTTATGTCTTCTTACTAGCTTTTCGGCTATGGATATCCCAACTCACGTATTCGAATTGACGCAGGGAGCCACGAGAGAATTACAAGCAAGAGCTTCAGTATTTAGTATCGGAGATTCATATTAGTAGGGATACTGTATTAGTTCAACGTCAGAATCAATATCGACTGCAGTTTGCAGCGTACGCAGGTGTGGACATCGACGGAGCACTGCGAATAATCCGCAGAAGGTAACAGAAGGATGAAGATATGAATCTAGGTTGCAGCTATGCGGCCAACCTGATTTGGTTTCCAAAAGAAAGCCATTGTCGAAGTAGATGAAATGATCTTTATAGATGAAACGTAGGTCTCGGAGCTGAGTGAAGCAAAGAGGGTGTGGAATTGCTGTCAAAGAGCCGCCTGGAGGCTCCTGGGATGAGAAAGGGAAGACTGCAACCTTGGTTAGTATGAGTAACAACAATAGGCAAGAACAGACACTAACAAGCAACTCCAGAACAGCAGGCTCAAGTACTCGAGGCAGCTCCTGTTACACGTACATGCGGCGTAGCAGCTTTCAAAGATTCGAGATGCCTATTGGCTTCATTCCATTCGTCGCCCGAAGACCCGAAAATATAGTTAATGCAAGGGAACCAAGTGAAAACGGTGCGAGCAACAGCTTCAGGATGTGCTGTTAAAAGCTCGGATGGCTCCAACCATAAAGTTTTCAGGGAGCTATGTAGTATTGGCTCGGCATCAATATCAATATCAAGATCCGCAGTATTGATTGCAACTCGTAGCGAATATAACTGTGGACGTAGACGGAGGGCTGTGAATAATGCGCGGAATGTAACGGGAGAAGTGCGAAAACCCGAGTCCTCTATTTTCAAACTGTGGATGTGCGGCCAAGATGATATGGCTTCTACCAGAAGGTCATCATCGAGGTGGATGAAAGTATCGTGACAAAAGAGCGACAGGCTTCGAAGCTGTGTGAAGCAAAGGAGATGTGGAATCACTGTCAGAGAATTGCCCCGGGGCGCCAGATTTTCGTCCTTCAAGATAATGGTGAGTTCTTCCAAGGTCTGGCACGCTTTGCAGTTGGATAGCGCACGAAAAAGTTGCTCAGCCTCTGCCGAAGATAGAACATCGAGACTGATGAACAACTTTTTCAACGAGGGAAATTGTAAGTAGTGCAAGATTCTTATACTGCACGCAGCACTGTGTAACCGGAAGGAGAGAGCTATGAGGTTAAGGAATGGAGAGAAATCGATGACACCCTGTTCTAATGACCAGGGAGGAGGGATACGCCCTTCATCAATCGTCAATGAGCGAAGGGCGTGGAGGTTGGAAAGGTGCTTCCATGCTGCCCAGTCGAGCGGTGGACATGACAGAGTTACGAGGTTCCTGCACAAACAGACACTGTTAGACAGTAGGGACAGTTCATTGGCGGTGCTCCTATCAGGGGTTCCGATGTCTAACAGCTCCAAAGCAGTGCAACAGGTCACAATAGGTTGCAGTTCATTGACAGACATTATATAACATTGGCGCAGCGTGTGGGGAAGGAATAGATTAAGATATTTGACAGTGGAAAGCTTCCACGTTAATGACTTCAGCTTTGGGAAGATGCATGTCCCGGTAGGGATGACGCAGAGAAGTTTGAGAACACAATGTGATGATATTGTTAATGTGCGAACACGGGGAGAGTGACGCAAAAATTGACGGGCCTCATGTGCAGATAATGGTTCAACATTTTCTGCCCAATCGAAGCAATACTAATTAGATATTCAGTCAGCCAATGAACGAAAAGAAATGAATATAACTCACAGATCGATCGCTATCACCATGATATATCAGTGGATGTAACCTCGTCACACAGCCTAGCAGTGGTGTCAAGTCATATATTTCAGCCCACAGCAAATCCATTGCGGGTTCGTAGAAGGCTTTGCATGTTGCCGCAAGTGCAGCAGTGGTTTTCCGAATCAATGATGTTGATATATATAATTGATTCACTTGCGCGAATATCTCCCAGAGGATTTCAGGAATAAGTAGAGCCTGATGCATCTGCATCAATTCTGAGCACACCTGTAACTTGAATGGTTGTGAGCAAAGTTTGTGCATGATGTCATGTGGTGGATACTCCTCAACACGTCTGTTTGTAGTGTTTGATTCGCACGATTCTGAACAGTGTTCCAATCGTCGCATCTCCCCAAACTACTCACAATGCTCCTTACAAAGTACTGTGGCCGTGATTGGCTCGAATGCGAGGTTTGATGGGTCTAGATCTCCTCGGCTTTCAGAAATGGATGTCGCTCGGTTTTCTGGTGGTCACAGTTGGAGTTTTCAGCCTGCATCAGAGAACAAATTAGAATGACATATATAGTTACATATAGTCCATAATCGCAAGCATCGACATAATTCTGTTATCGATCACTACATTAAGTGCAGAATTGCTGTCAAAGAGCTGCCTGGAGGCTCCTGGGATGAGAAATGGAAGACTGCAAACTTGGTCAGTTTGAGCAACAATGACAAGCAAGAACAGACACTAACAAATAACGCAACTCTAGGACAGCGAGCTCAAGTACTCGAGGCAGCTCCTGTTACACGTACATGCGGCGCAGCAGCTTTCAAAGATTCGAGATGCTTTGGACTTCATACATTCCATCAACAGGGCCCAAAGACCTGAAAATATAGTTAACGCAGGGAAGACAATCTCAAGCGGCGCCATACCTGCATACTTCTGTCTTACTGTATGACTTACTTCGCACACTTCCGGTGCAAGCATTACATTTCACACATGTCTGTTACTACTTGCATACATGTTACATTCTCATACACACAAGCGGCTCTTTATTGATGTAAGAGGATTTTAGGCTTGGTTGTCAATACTGAGATCTCGAGATGTCGTATCGCGCACTTCGCACTTGACGTTGTGTATCGCGCACTTTATTAAAGTTCCTTTTGAAGCATCATAGTGCCTCCTAACAAATTTCATGGCTATGGATATCCCAACTTACATATTCGAATTGACGCAAGGGAGCCACGAGGAAATGACGAGCAAGAGCTTCAGCATTTGGTATCAGAGACTCCGTCGTACTAGTAGGGAAGATATACTGTATTAATTCAACGTCAGAATCGATATCAACTGCAGTTTGCAGCACATGCAGGCGTGGATATAGACAGAGCGCCGCGAATAATTCGCAGAAGGTAATAGAAGGGTGAAGATACGAGTCCATTCGAATTCAGGTTGCAGCTTTGCGGCCAACCTGACGTGGCCTCCCAAAAGTCATTGTAAAATGCTCTTTACAGATGGAAGGCAGGTCTCGGAGCTCAGTGGAGTAAAGAGGGTGTGGAATTGCTGTCAAAGAGATGCCTGGAGGCTCTTGGGATGAAAGAGGGAAAGAAAAATAACTGCAACCATAATCAACATGAGCAATCATAAACGACAACGATGGGCAACAGGGCAGGAACAAACACTAACAAATTAAGCAACTCCAGGATGTTCCCCGAACAGCAAACTCAAGTACTTCAGGCAACTCCTGCTGCATGCGCCGCAGCAGCTTCCAAGGATTCGAGGTAGTAGTTGACTGCATTCTTTTCGTGCCAAATCTCCACAGGCCCGAAAACACGGTTGATACAAGGGAACCAAGTGAAAATGGTGCGAGCAACAGCTTCGGGATGTGCTGTTAGAAACTCAGATGGCTCCAAGTGCAATTCTTTCAAGGAGCTATGTATGGGCTCGGCATCGGCATCAATATCAAGATCCTCAGTATTGATTGTAACTCGCAAGTGTAACCACGGATGTAGACGGAGCACCGTGAACAATGTCTGGAATGTAACAGAATCCGACTCACGTAGTTCCAGAGTGCGGATGTGCGGCCAAGATGATATTGCTTCTAGCAAGAGGTCGTCGTCAAGGTCGACGAAGGAATTACTAGAAGTGAACCGTAGGGTTCGAAGCTGTGTGAAGCAAAGGAGATGTGGAATCATTATTAAAGAGTTGCTCGACGGCGCCCGATATCTGTCATTCAAGGTAACGGTGATTTCTTCCAGAGTCTGGCATGCTTTGCAGTTTGATAGCGCACGGAAAAGTTGCTCAGCCTCTGCCGAAGATAGAACATTGAGTTGAATGTCGAGCCGTTTCAGCGAGGGAAATTGTGAGTAGTGCAAGATTGTCGTACTGTACGCAGCACTGTGTAGCCAGAAGGAGAGGCTTTCGACGTTAAGGAATGGAGAGAAATCGATGACACCCAGTTCTAATGACCAGGGAGGATCACTGCGCGCTTCGATTGACACTGAGTGAAGGGTGGGGAGGTTGGAAAGGTGTTTCCATGCTTCCCAGTCGAGCGGTGGACAATACAGCATTGTGAGTTTTTTGCACAAGCGGATACTGTCAGACAGCAGGGACAGCTCATCGGTGGTGTTCATATCAGAAATTTGGATGTCTAACCACTCCAGAGCAGCGCAATGGGCCACAACGGGTTGCAGTTCGTTGATGGACATTAGAAAACATCTGCGCAGTGTGGGAGGAAGGAATAGATCAAAATATTCGACAGTGGAAAGCCTCCATGTTAATGACCTCAATCTTGGGAAGATGCATGTCTTGATAGGGATGACGGAGAGAAGCTTGAGAACATGATATGATGTTATTTTCAATGAGCGAACACGAGCAGAGTGACGCAAAAATTGACGGGTTTCATGAGCAGATAATGGTTCAACGTTTTCTGCCCAACCGGAGCTATACTAGATGTCCAGTCAGCAAATGAAGAAAATAAATGAATATGACACGACTAAGTTCGTACTCACGGTTTGACCCCCATCAATACCATATAGCAGGGGATGTAGCCTCGTAACACAGCCTAGCAGTGGTTCCAAGCCGTTCATTTGAGCCCACAGGAAGTCCATCGCGGGTTCGTGGAAGGCTTTGCATGTCACTGCAAGCGCGACAGTGGATTTCCGAGCTAAGTTTAAAGATGGTGTGCTAAACGTCAATGTTTCGTTCAGATGCTCGAGTATCTCCCAGAGGATTTGAGAAACAAGTAGAACTCGATGCATGATGCATCAATTCTAAGCACGCTGATGAGCTTGACTGTGGTATTTCCGAGTCCGCTCTACGGGTTCATCCATCTTTCCTTCTATGGTGTGGTTCTCACTATTTTATTACATAATGATGTTGATATACAGTAGACTATCTCATCGCAAGGAGCTTTTACACTTGACACAGACTACAATGGATACTTACTTTCATTAGATATAAGGGGAGTTCAAGGTCGAATTTGGTCGCCGATTTGGACGTGTATTTGGACTTGGATTTGGATGCTCAAAAGCGATTTCAACTTTGACATCGACCTGATTTCGACGTTTTCACTTGCAATGCCGCGTCGGAGTTTAATTTATCGTTGTATCAACAGATTTGTGGTAGAATGTCAAGAACTTTTGTAAAAAAACACACCATGCCCTTTCAGACTGAATATGACAACAGGCTGCAGAATCAGTGCTTGAGGCATATCTTGCAGCACTTTTTGAGCAAGGCTCACAGCGATCAGGTGCGAGTATCGACACAATCTCTTTGATGTCTACCTCATTTTCCAATTCTTCGAAACAAACCCTAAGCCTCGTTTGTACCTCGCTACTACATCATGCTTGGGTTCTTCGGTGAGTAATGCAAAGACATAACCGTAAGAGGCGGAGATGCATGCAAAAGGCGGGTGTTTACTATGCAAGGGTATCTTGCCGACAATATTACTCTGGATCGGAAGTGACTGATCCGACCTCTTTTTCTGTACTGCATGGGCACATCAGTCTGCTGTTGAGTATTGCTGACTATGTCATGATCTTAGGCTATTTGACGAATGTTCACTGAAATAATGAACCGGCAGGTGTAGAGAGGTACTAGGACATTGCGTAACTGCTGCCTCGTTCACTATTTCGTGCAATTATATCATGGCACGAAAAACCACAGGTATTCGAATGTATGGGGAGAACCCTGGACTTTCATGTGTGTTTATCCCTATCACTTTGGTTTTATATCATCACGTAACCTGCACATCTTCGACGCGTCGAATGTCTAATGTCAGCCGCCGTGCTGTCCTATATAAACCCCCTCAGTGTTTCACTCCCTCATCCACTTCTTCTCCCTCATCTTCTCAGTTTTTTTTTTCATCTTCTTGCCAGATGTTCGAACAAGGCAAGTGGCGTGCGACTTGGAAGTGCTTGGTGTCCTAATGATATTCTTGTCCTTTCCACCACCAGTACTACTCTGATCCTGCTCGCCTGACGTCACATGGTGCGTTTATTGCTCACAGTACTCCGTACATGCCAGAATACTAACTTTCTCTCAATCATGCCCAGGTCTTAACAGCGAGTTTTCACAGAACGCAAAATGTATGTCTTGTTCTCGCCGCATTCTTATCCGCATTACTAACCAACATTGACCACTTAGGTGTTAAAGAAAAACCCTCAAGATTTAAGAACACGACAAGACAACATAATGGAATGATATAACATAGCTGCTGCCCTTCACGGGCGTCGCTCGCGGCGTAGACGTCACAGTGGATTGGATTTGGGTCCTCCCGACCCTCTTCACGAGCGTCTGCTAGCCACATTCGCCGGGGCTTTCGGGCGTATGACTTCTCTCCGCCCTGTTCGCCTTTTCAGCATCCCCTGGTCGGTTGCACTGGCCCGCACCAGGATTGGACCCCGGCCCATGTCAACTCAAGACTCTCGTTGTCTCGTAAATTCGGGCGCGAGATGAGAGGGTAAGTTTCACGTTCATCTTCTGGCCTATTGCTAATATCGCGCCAACTTCAGGGTATCGGTGGTCCCTGTTATCCAGGTCGGGACCTAGTGGTGACTCGGAACGTGGAACATTGGCTCTGCTAGCGTTCCATTCCATTCGCCACCTCAGTGCTCGCCGGGTCCGGGGTGGCATCGTCACAAACAAGTCTACTTCCTCGGTGCCAACCGGCTCCAAGAGCTGAGGTTGTTAGCGCGAATAAGTCCACTCCGGTTTAACAAAAAAAAGTCTGATACGCTGGCGACAAAAATGCATCCTGCACAAGAGGAGAAAGGACCATCACTACCCAGGTCATGGGGCAAGGTGAGTAGCTACATTCCATAACACTCATGGCTGTCCTCGAGATTGGAGCATCAGCTCGAGACGCCATGTTTTGTTATTGAAACTCGTCATTCAAATGTCATAGCATGGAGTCTCGGTGAGCTGATCTGTGTAGGATTCGCAGCTACCGCAACCAGAGATGTTATCAATTCGAGCAGAAATTATCACGAGAGGTCAGTTTCAATGGGAACAGTGATGATTGATCATATCTTCAGAATGCAGTTACGGGAATTCCAGAGGAGTCACGGCACTGTGCAGGAAGGGGAGCTGACTGACTCGGGATCTGTGTATTGTCCTATATGTACCACATACATAAACTATGAGTTACGCGAACGTATCTAATCAATCTTAAAAGTCAATGTCTCAGCTATTTGTTTCGTTTGGTGTCCTGCACTTTCTCTCTCTAATATCCTTACTATTATCCGTGTTAATATTTGATGTGAGTATCGATTCAACTGTGTCGTTGTCTTTCCTGCATAAATGCAATGTGCTGTCATTAATCAACATGGGGTGTAGAGCCCTACCGTCGACAGTTGGTACAGACCTTTCGCAAAGTCGACCCTCCCACGAGGCTTGATGGGTCTCAATTTCTTCTGCCTTCAAAAACTCAACTTTCTCATGGCACTGTAGTGGGAATTTCCAGCCTGGAAGTACGTGTCATTGTCCAAATCATTTCCGCCTCGCTTCAAGATCACCTGCAAAGAACCTATCCTCTCTTCATGTGCTATTACAAACGAAGAAGTTTTAACTACCTAAGCGAGTTTACCTTCATTATCTCCGTACAACTAGTACTTCTGCAGAATGAACATGTCGCGGACAATTTTTGGGTGGCCTTCGGGTAGCATCTAACTCATCTACAGAATATTTGCGGGAGATTATATTTCAACATGTTGGTATGGGATTCAGCGGATTTGACTTATCGTGAACATTTGAGGTGTGCGACTCTGTGCGTCAAGAGCTCAACATGTTTTGTGGTCGTACTTTGTCCTTGTGATATCTTCCTCATTGTTCAATTTTTAGTAGAGAAATTCCTACGTACATCAATCTAATTTGTTAGTCTTCGACTTGGTTATGGATATTCCAAACTCACGTATTCGAATTGACGCAGGGGAGCCACGAGAAAATGACAAGCAAGAGCTTCAGTATTCGATGTAGATGAAATGGTCTTCAAGGAGCTAAGAAAGGGAAGACTGCAGCCTTAGTCAGTATGAGCAACAGTGACAGGTAAGAGCAGACACTAACAGATGAAGCAATTCCATGACAGCGAGTTCAAGTACCCAAGGCAGCTCCTGTTACAGGTGGCGCAGAAGCTTTCAAAGATTTGAGATGCTCATTGACTTTATTCCATTTTCCAGAGTTGGCTGATTCGGATACTGTTGGATTCCGACGAAGTGGAACGAGAAGAGAGGACAATGGCCGAAGAACCCGAGAAGCAAGGCACGAGGGGGAGAAGCTGATTAACGAGGCACGAGCGCACGCCACGAGGAGTCAATCCGGCGCAACACGATGACGTCGGCCGAGCTTCTGAGACATACGCATATTGAGTCATATTTAAGATTTTTTATTCCTCACTTACCTACTATAAAAGCAAGCGCCCCGTTGATACGAACATCTCAGTTCTTGACCAGACACTGAGATGTAAGTACTTAGTCCCTGTAAGAGTCAGCCGTAGCTGACCGAACCGTAGCGTACCTTGTCTTTCTAGGTAGCGCACATGTTAATAGAGTTCTTGACCAGACACTGAGATCGTACCTTGTCTTTCTAGACCCTTCTCCCCCCACTCGCTCGCCTGTCATCGTGACAGATACAAGGGAACCAAGTGAAAATAGTGCGAGCAACAGCTTCAGGATGTGCTTTTAAAAGCTCTGATGGCACCAACCACAATTCTTCCAGGGGGCTATGTTGTATTGGTTCGGCATCACTATTAATATCGAGATCCACAATATTGATTGGGACTTCAAGCAAACGTAACTGTGGACGTAGACAGAGCACTATGAATAACGCGCGGAATGTAATGGAAGAAGTGCGATTGTGCAAGTCAGCTATTTCAGATGTGCGGCCAAGATGACATGGCTTCTATCAGAAGGTCATCGTCGAGGCGGATGCAGCTACAGGAACAAGAGAGCATGAGACTTCAAAGCTGTGTGAAACAAAGGAGATATGGAATCACTGTCAAAGAACTGCCCAAGAACGACTGATCGTTGTCCATCAATAAAAAGGAGATTTTTTCCAAGGTCTGGTATGCATTGGACAATGCATGAAAAAGTCGCTCAGCCTCTGCCGAAGATAGATCATCGACAGCGAGGGCCAACTCTTTCAACGACGAATTGTAAGTAGTGCAAGATTGTTGTACTGTACGCAGCACTGCGTAGCCAGAAGGAGAGAACTGTGACATTGAGGAATGGAGAGAAATCGATGACACCCTGTTCTAATGACTGGGGAGGAGCAATACGTGTTTCTTCGATTGACACTGAGCGAAGGGTTGAGAGGTTGTAAAGGTGCTTCCATGCTGCCCAGTCGAGCAGTGGACAAGACAGAGTTACGAGGTTCTTGCACAAATGGACACTGTTAGACAGCAAGGACAGTTCATTGATGGTGTTCCTATCAGGGGTTCTGATGTCTAACAGCTCCAAAGCAGTGCAACAGGTCACAACAGGTTGCAGTTCATTGACAGACATTGTATAACATTGGCACAGCGTGGGTGGAAGGAATATTTGACAGTGAAAAGGCTCCACGTTAATGACTTCAGCCTTGGGAAGATGCATGTCTCGATAGGGATGACGGAGAGAAGCTCGAGAGCACATTGAAATGATATTTTCAATGAGCGAACACAGGCAGAGTGACGCAAAATTGACTGGCTTCATGAGCAGATAATGGTTTAATGCTTTCTGCCCAACCGGAGCGACACTATTAATTAGATGTTCAGTCAGCCAATGAACGAAAAGAAAAGAATATAACACGACTAGTTTGCACTCACAGTTCGACTCCCGTCAATACAATATAGCAGTGGATATATATCTTTTATGCATTTGGGAACAGGCCATTTCAATACTCCTTCTACTTTCACAGGGTCCATAGTCACATTGCCTTTTTCCATGATCAACCCTAAGAATTCGACTTTAGACTGTTCGAAGCTACATTTTTCAGGTTTCAAGAACAGGTTGTTTTCTTTTAGTTGTTTGAGTACTTCTCACACAACACTTCGGTGTTGCTCTCTATTTCCATTTGTAAAGACCAAGATGTCATTGATGTAGACAACAACTGTCTTTCCATCAATAAGATCTTTAAATATTTCATTCATCATGGTCTGGAACATTGCTGGAGAGTTTGTCAAACTGAAATACATTATGGTTGGTTCATGGTGACCAAAAGGTGTTTTGAAGGCTGCCTTCCACTCATCTCCTTCTTTCATCCAAATGTTATTGTATCCCCATCATACATCCATCTTGGAGTACATCGTGGCACCAGTTAAAGCATCAATTAAATCTTGAGATCTCAGTAAAGGATACACATTTTTAACCATTTTCTCATTGAGCTTTCTATAGTCCATAACTGGTCGTAATTTGCCATCCTTTTTAGCCACAAAGAAGAAAGGTGCTGCAACAGGAGATTGTGAATCTCTGATACATCCTAATGCAGTTTTGGCTTTTAACCAATCTTTTAGTGTGTCCATCTCTTTAGGTGACAAGGGACATTTAGAAGAGTTCGGGGCTAGTGCTGAGGCTCCATCTAGAATAGCCTTGAGTCCTTTTGTGTTGACTATCCAAGGGCATCCATGTAGCAGGTGCCAAGCTTTTAAACCAGCTGTGTAGTTTGATAGCATGGTGCTCAAATAAGATCTGGCACAGCTGGAAAGAAAAGCAAGGAGGAGAGTTGGTGAAACAGGGCAGCATGATTCTTCTGGTATCTTCAATGAGTCACAGTATACATGAAAGACTAGGAGACCAGCTCTGTATGTCTCTTTGGTTGATTGGGCCCAAGAGGATCCCATGACTTCGAGGATGTGGTTCACTTGTTCCTCAGGTATGGTGATTTCTCTTGTGCCGGAGGATGTTAGGTGCATGCTACCTCTGGCTGGGATCCATTTGTGGAGTCTTTCATAGGTGAGGCAATGAGGCCTTAATGGAGAGGGTAATGGAGCAAGTCCATGTTTGTACTGCTGAGGCATCAGCATGCTTTGTACAGGATGGGGGTGAACTGGTAATGGGGTATTGAAGTGGGGGTTAGGGGAAGGTTTAATCCTCTGTGATGGCATCCAGGATAATCTGGTCTTCTTCAGCTTGGGCAGCTTGCTGTCAGACAAGTGTGTGATTGATGAGCTTGGCAGCAGGAGGGGTGTACTGCCCATTGTGGAAAAGGCAGAATTCTGTGGGGGTAAGCAGGTTTGTTGCATTGACGATAAGGCTACTGAGTCTGGGTGGAATATTGATTCTCAGGAGTAGAAGTTGTATGGGACCATATTTCTCCCTGGAGGGGTCATCTGCTGGGTTAGCCCTGCTAGCAACATATTCTGTATGGATTTTGAAATGTCTGGGTAGAGTGAGGATAAAGTCATGGATATGCCTGAATACATTGTTGACTGCCTTGTTATGGTGGCATCCCTTCCACCATCCTTCGATGACTCTGGTGTTGTCTCTGTATATGATAATGTTGTCACTAATGCCAGGAATAGTGGAGAAGGTGCATATGAGAAGTTTGAGACTGACTGCTTCTGCCCAGCCAATGTCTCTCTTAGCATTCTTGGCAGTTTTCCAACCAGGAATGAGTCTCCAGGCATGCCACTTGTTTCCTATAGTTATTCCTATGCCTATACCTGAAATAGTGTCAGAGAACGCTAATGGAATAAAGAACTGTGCTGGAGGGTAGATTGGGTGAGAAACTCCTCTAGATTGCAGTAAGTCAGTCCACCAGTTGAGGTCAGATTCTACCTCTTTATCCAGGTGATGTGGCATATGGGGGTTCTCTCAGCAGATGGTGATAGTGTGCTCTAGACTAATTAGGTAAGCTCTGCCTCTAGTGACTGCTGCACATGTGTGCATCAGCTTTTCCCTCCATGCATGGATAGCTGCTAAATATTTTTCCACTTTGGCTGTACTAAGTGAAACTATGCAGAGATATAGATCCCATAGAAACCCTATGTAGATGGTTAAGTGAGTGAATAGTCGATCTTTCTCTGGCTGCCAGAAGATGCCTAAGTCTGAGGAGACATTTGTCAGAAATTTGCGAAACATATTTAAATGCTCTTTTGTTGAGATGTCATTGAAACTCCTATCAGAATGATGATGTAAGATTGGTCTCTGAGTTTCAATACATTGCAAGGCGATTGCAATGTGCTTCTAATGTGTTTTTCCTTGTATTTGCACCCCCACCATCTGTATGCTTCCAATTTCTTGCTCTCATTGATTTTGTAGATACATCCTGTATATCTGACCACATTATGGGCCCTGATCGAGCCAATATCTGTGAACTCTGTGATCAGAACATCAAACCTCATGGGTGGGCCACACATTGAAAGGCCTGTGAGAAGAATGCCCAAAAATGAGCACAAGATCAATGAGTTGTGGAATCAATCCAGCAGCAAAAAGGTGTGTGTTGATTTACTCTAAGTAATTTGATATCTATTGACATCTGAACCAAGCTGCAGCTGCAGATCCAAACATTGTGCATGGCACACATTGTAAGTCTCACCTTTGATATCACCACATTATTATGTCTGTTTTACTTAATAGCTTATCTGTTTAGTCACAACAGGACAGTGCATCCCTTCTTCACTGGGACCAAATTCCTTGAATCCAAACTCTATTTTCAGTGAGTTCAATGAGTTCAATGATTTCAGTGATTATTTTATTGTATACTATTAATATGGATAACTTAGAAGATCAACAATCTTTCCCCGCTAATGACAGGGATCTTGAATACCAACGTGAATTCCAGCTTGATGATATCAAGGTTGAATATCACCCGAAGAGTGGGATCCCGACCAAGGTTCAAGCTTTTGGTGATTTCAAGTGCCAACCGGCCCATTATTCATCATGGTTGATTCCTGATCCTGACATGCATCCTTGGCATCCCTTTAAGTCCTGTTTAGAGTTCAATGTTGCTGAAATTGTGCTCGAAGCGGCCCTCAACAACAAACAAACTGACTGTCTCTTGGATATCTGCCACTGCTGTGCACAGAAATCAGAGAAATTCACATTCCATAATCACAAGGATGTTTGTGCTAAGTGGGATGCAGCATCACAGCATCTAATGGGGGTTGTCTCGCCCCTTGCTGGATGAATTATGTTGGACTAATCTTTCACCTCAGTTTACAAAAGACATTATTTCGATACCCTTTGCTGATAGATGTTGGGACTATGATGTCTACTATCATGATCTTTGGGAGTGGGCGACCGACCTCCTTCATGATCCTTATCTTTTTCCTCATTTTCATTTCAATGCTCAGCACCTTTCGAAATTCAATAGCCAAACATTCGAATACTTTGTAGATGAGCCCTTTACAGCTCAGCACTTCTGGGATGCTCAAGTGTGTGTCATTCATGTAATGTGTGTAGTAATTTTGATGGTGTTTTAATATATTCTGTAGTCGCAGCTGCCAGATCATTGTAAAGACTACAATCTAGCTAGGCTGATAGCGGACTACCACCTAAGCTAGTATATGTCGAAAGCTTGCCTAGCTGCTATACTTGCTGTGCAAGAGCATTCGACCCGAGGGGGATGCTAGTTGGATATATGCCAAGTTGCCTAATATAGCATGATAGAGGCCAATGATAGCAAGAAAGTTGCTGAAGTTGCTGAGATGGTTTCCAAGGGTAGCGTGATTGAACTGAAGGTGCGTGTGGCATGGGAAAATATTACTAAGCAGCAGTAGAGCGGTATAGCAAAGGTATTGTGTGCAGCGGGATAAGGATTTATTATGATTTTTGATAATGATTGTTATTTTGTATAAGGATTGAAAACTATACCGAAAGGTAATAGTGACTTCTCCTACTGAGTATACAGTAGAAGGGTAGTAAAGTATGAGTCTCGGTAGGTAGGAAATTATATACCTAAGTAATAGTGACAGAGATGGAAGGGATAGGAAAACCATGCAGTAGACATGTAATAAGGGTGTATGTTAAGACCGTACTCAATAGGTGAGAGATCTGAAGGGCTTTGGCCTCAGTTCGTGCACTGTGCCCCTTTCCCAAGTACTACCCTTTATTTCAGAGGGGTATCCTTTATCTGAGGATCTGGATGTGCTTGCGTAGCAGATCTGAAGGTCCAAAGGTATCGGATATGGCACGTCCAAGGTATATCCGAAGTATGTGGATGGAAAGAGTACATCCGGAGGGTATCCAGAGCATACAGATGAATTCAAGGTATAAGGCTAGTAGCGGACGAGGTCTGTACTAGAAACTAACGGATATAGACTACCGGAGGTAGAGTCAGAGGTATTGACTATAGGAATCAATCCTAAGTCTCGGAGGATACTTAGAGTTGGAAGATTGGATTCAGATGAATGGAATGAGCAGAATCTAAGATGATATTCGAACTAAGGTTCTCTAGAGTTGTACATGTAGTTTATATACTGTAGGTAGATAGTACGGATAATCAGTGAGTCCAGAACTGGAGGGCTATGCACAAAGTATAACAGAAGTCTATTAGTAAATGCACAGCAGATCAGCAAATGCAAGTCAGATATGAAGCACAGGTAACAAATCAGTAAGCAGGAACAGGAATATACACAGCCGGGACACTGGTGCAGGTAGATCACCGAAAGGGGATAGAAGCCAGTATGCACAGTGGACTTAGAACACAAGAAGCTGGGGCACTTGGATGGGTGATCCAGATCGGATCTGTGGTCTGGATAGAAGCAGGATCAATCGGATTGGATTGGATCTGAGATCGGATGTATGGAATATGACAGTGTACTACATGTTACAAAACATAAGGCAAGGAAATTTACATACCAGCACGGCTAGGTGGACATAGGATGGAACAGAATTCTTGAGCCTTTAGGTTGTCTAATGGGTCTTGGGAAGTTGTGGGAGCTGCACACAGTGCAGGAAAGTTGCCATAGGGTGGCCGCTAAGCTGCAGTGAGGCTGCTGGAGCTTGGAACGGAGCCGGAGATAGGGGTAATACAGGTAAAATGAGCTGGGTAAGGGATGGAGAAGCTGAGGGGTATGGGTAATGATAGGAAAATACTTCGGGCTTGATACCTATATGAAATAGGGTCATACAAGCCTATAGCGAGTTTGACTGGCACATTGTGCTAAGCCCCTCACCTTCATCTTGTATGCAGACAAGACAAAATTATCAAGTTTCGGTACCGCAAAAGGCTACCCTCTCATTGCACAATTAGCAAATTTACCCACTGACATTCGCAATGGTTAGGGAATGGGTGGAGGTTATGTTGTTGGGTGGCTTCCTGTGGTATGATGCACATGTTTGAATCACATCTGTTACTTCCCACTAAGTGTATTAATTGATACAGGTGAAGGAAGACAAACAACACTCTGGCAAGCCAGCATGGGCTAATTTCAAGGCTACAGTATGGCACAAGTCATTTGAAAGGATACTCTCTTCACTAGCAGAAATATTGAGAACGGGACAATGGTTGGAGTGCTTAGATGCCGCTCAGCACTGGTTTTTTCCATTAATACTCATTTTATCATCTGATTTTGAGGAACAGTGAGTCCCAAACTCTTAAGATTGACCTCTCACTAACTTACCATGTTCCAAGGTCAATGATGTCACTTACTCGTGGTGTCAGGTCACTGTGGCCATGCCTGGTTTGTCTTGTTCTGCACAACAAACTTTCTGACACATCATGTCGCTATCCACTCTGCATGTCTCGTGACTCACAGGCTGTCCTAGCAACTGTGCAAGAGAAGGAAACTGCAGAAGACCAGGAGGAGGTACTCAAAGGATATGGACTTTGTGACATCCCAGTAAGCTTATCTTCACTCTCCTGGACCTGCTGCATTGTTTTAATGCCATCATAGAATTCATTTTGGGCACTCTCCTCCACAGATGTGCATCGTGCACTGTCTTGGGACAGGCTACACTTTCATTCTGGTGGTGGATGGTCCGATCACCTGTGGGTTGAGCTTCAGAAACATATTAATGGTCTTGGATGAGATAAAGTGTCTCAAGTTGACAAGAAGTAAGTAAATTTCTGTAGTATTGGGATTTGGACTTGATCTGACACAAATCAACACAGCTATCAGGCATTTCCCCGCTTGTTACGAACTGGGATAGTTCTGAACACAACTGCCGCAAACAAGCAGTATCAAGAGTCGTGGGTTCAAGGTAAGTGACGAAGACAGTCGAGTGCCGGATAGGACTAGATTGGTTGAGTCGAATACATTCTACAATGATGAAGGTAGGTCCGAGTAGAGGTACACAGAACTAGCTGAGTCGAGGCAAGGTAAGTTCACTTTAGACTAAGACTTAGGTGTGCTAAGCTTAGATACAATCTTAGACGACTAAGGATTGGAGATCCTTAGCGAAGGAAGAATCCAGGTAAAACCCAGTAAGATTAGAATGGAGAAATACAGTGTATCTACTTGAGCTTATATACATAAGTATAAAGGCATCTTTAGGGCAAGCTCGTGAGATATATAGCGACTACGTATCCAAATATGGAAGGCAGTGAAATACAACGTGTTGAACGTATGACGTCAAAAGTGAGAACAAGTCAGAATGAGTCATGTATGAACGTACGGTCAAGTGACTGTGGGTGAAAGTAATATACAAGGAAATGATGATATAAGCATAGGAAAGATAGACGTGGACAAGAAAGAAGAAAAGAGAGGGGTGTACAATGATTGTAACATTACCCCCATCTTACGGACAAAGTCACCAACTTAGTCACTTTGGTTGTGGTAGTAGATTGGGTCGTCGGAGTATTCAAAATTGTCCTCATCGTCTCCTCCAGTATGGCGCATCATATATGCAGCTTCTTCGGCTCCTCATCATCTGAGCTCATCCCGCTGCTTCGCATCGACCCTCGGGATGGCAGAGTGGACTGAGTCAAGGTACGTCTCCCAGATACGGAGTGCCTCATAGAAGCCATCATCCTTGTATGTAAGGGTGAATGGTGGAGTTCCATGAAACCGAGGGCAGTATAATGTAAGGTGCCCAGGTTGGAAGTTTTCACAGATACAGCATTTATACTGGGGGCAGTTGGACTGACGATGGCCGTAGTTGTGACAGACGTGACACTTCATATTCTTGTCATGGTTGGAATAAGATTGGCGGAGTGGGGATGGAATAGGAAGTGGTTTAGGACTAGCAGATTGCACTCTCTCCTTGCCAGATGCCACACCATGACGGCGTTTTTGGTTTCGAGATGGTCGATCATCTGGTAGCAATCCTTGAAAAGGGGGCGGAGTTGATAGCATTTGTGCTTCTTTGGTGGCGGCTATAAGCTCACTTGGTGGTGAGGGGGAGGTACGCCTGAAGGTTTCGATAGGAACATGCCCGGAGGCGGAAGGGTCGATAAGAGTGGCGGTAGGGAGGTCTCTATGGAGATCAAGTATATCAGGGACTGCCCTGGCAGCGATGATCTCTTCGTGAGTATCAGTGAATGCTGTGTAGAGAGCTGCTGGGTGTTCCTTGGTACAGACGAAATTGGTTTCTTCTAGAATGTGCGTGGTTGAGGCAAGTTCTTCCTCTGATGGAATGACAAGAGGGGGGTGAATCTTTAGCAGTGTGAGCTGCGCTGCAAGGGTGGCGTCGCTAACCCAATCTGGGTGCGTCTTTTCTGCATAGGAAGGGAAGGCAGTAGTAGCTATGCTTTCTAGGGTTTTCTGCGCACTTGGGCACCCCACTACGCAAAGATGAAGGTCTTTTACGATGAATGTCGGCGCCTCCTTGACACTAGATAGTAGGCCCTGGAGAGCATCAACATGAGGGTAAGGTGTTGAATAGGAGGAGGTGAGCGATGTATGCATTCGGTTAATGTTGTGCAGAGATGGAGGGTGCGCGACACCGGCCCGACGTTCAGCAATGATATGGATAACCTCCTCGACATCACTCTTAAAAGTATCAGGGAGCAATAGCACACCATAATGTTGAATGCATCTTTCGATGTGGTAGAGACACTGTTGAACGTGCTCATCTTTGATCTCGGTGGCGAGTCTGCCCAGTAAAGAGGCAGTACGGATGAGGTTAACAATGAGTTGGGGGACGTGGTTATGGTGATGTTGGAGTTTGTTGTCGATCTCAATGGTGTGCCCTTGACAAAGGAGGGCAGAGATGATGAGGGAAGTATTTTCAATGTCAGAGACAACGTTGTAGTAATTTTCTTGGGAAGGGTCCTCGGGGTCTTCGAGGTCATCAAGGTCAGCAATGGCGTACTGGCGGGAAAGGGGTACTGGGGTGATGAAAGAGGGTCGGTTGACGAGAGTGATTTCGGAGTCAGAAGCGTTAATGGGAGCAGAAGACATTCGTAAAGGCTTTAGATGAAGGTGATGATTCGAGGACAGATGAAGAGTATCAAAGGGAGTGCTTCGTCTTATATGCCTTTAGAATTCGAGCGGAGTTTCGGAGATTGTCTTCTGGGATCCATTCGTTATCAGCTGATGAGTACCCTTTCCAAGATACGAGATATCATCAGCGTTTACCAGACCCTTTATGGGATAAGATTGCGTCAACTTCATATTCTTCTTCTTCTTCAATGACGTCAGGTGGTGGTTCCAAGAAGTTCGGACCGTGTACGTCAGTTTCGCTATAGGTGGATAAGACTGAGGCGTGGAACACGGGGTGAATCTTCCATTGTTTTGGTAAGCGGAGTTTGAATGTGATAGGTGATAAGACTTCCTCGATTGGGAATGGTCCATATTGCTTCAGTGCGAGTTTCCGAGACGGAAGCTTTAGTCGGAGGTTTTCTGCAGATAACCACACCTTGTTGTTAACTTTCCACGGAGTGTATTTCTTTCCATGAGAACGTTCGGCCATTCTCTGCATTGCCAGATTATGGCATGCGATCGCTTCTTCTCTGATCTTCTGTAGTGAACGTACTTGTTCTTCTGCTGATGGTACCGGGGAGTCGGGGATGATATGAGGGATGGCATGTGGTTCATATCCCATTATTAGAAAGAAGGGAGAGGCATTTCGGGCATCATGCTTTCAATGATTATGGACGAACTCTGCGATAGGAAGATGTTCTACCCATTTGTCGGGGTTATTTCGGCAGTAAATGCGGAGGTATGTTTCGAGCTCTTGATTAAGTCTCTTGGTTTGACCATCTGTCTGTGGATGATATGCAGTGGATGGAGCAATTTGGTAGTCAAGAAGTCGAGCGAGTTCTTTAGAGAATCTGGATAGAAATTGTGGACCGCAGTCTGAGATTACTTTATCATGAAGGCCGAATTGGTGGTAGACATGTTTCAGGAAAAGCTTTGCTATGCCTTCAGAGGTGATCGTTTTCAAGCAAGGGATGAGAATTACCCCCTTCGTAAGCCCATGGTCGACCATGACCATGACGCTATCAAAGCCGTTGCTAACAGGCAAATCAGTGATGAGGTCGATGGAGATCTGAGAGAAGGGATGAGTGGTGGAGGAGGGAATGGGGGTAAGCGGAGGACGAATGGGGTGAGTGTCCGCTTTCATTTGCTGACAAAGGGCGCAACCCTCAACATATTTGCGGATGTAAACCCCCATCGAGGGCCACCAAGCTTCACGCTTGACAAGTTCTTCAGTTTTGAAACGACCGGGGTGACCAGCAGAAGGGTGATCATGATGGCGGGCAAGAAGGGCGGTGTGATGGGCAGGGGGAATGTAGGCATGGTCGCAGAAGTAGAGGATACCGTTATCAATCCGCCAGTCGGAGAGGGCGGACTTCATGGGGGGAAGACAGATGCCATCTAATGCATCTGACGCCGTTTTGAAAAGTGGATCATCAAGAGGGTCAGAAGAGCCCAATACATCAAGTAGATCTGCATCGATGAGTTGGACAAAAAGGGAATCAGGAAGAAGTACGGTATCTTCATTATCATGACCGCCAGTATCATGATCAGGGCAACAGGAGAGGGCATCGGGAGCAGCTAATTTAGTGCCAGCGACATGATGAAGCTCGATATCGAAGGTTGAGAGGATAAGCTGCCAACAGGCTTGTCGTCTGGTTAACTTCTGGGCTGTTCTGAAGTACAGGAGGTTTTTGTGGTCGGTAAAGACGATAACTGGGTGTGGGTTCCCTTCGAGATAATGACGCCATTCGGTGAGAGCGCAGATCACTGCTAATAGTTCGCGATCGAAGATCTGATAATTCCACTCTGCAGGGTTAAGAGATTGCAAGAGGTAGGCACAGGGGTGGTAAACCCCGTTTTCATCGGTTTGGAGTAAGACAGCCCCTGTCGCTACAAGGGACGCATCGGTGGCAACCACAAATTGCTGAATTGGATCCGGGTTTTGAAGCACCAGTTGTTGAGTAAATCTATTCTTTAGTGTGGTGAAGGTGTCTTGACATTCAGGTGTCCAGTTGAAACTGGAGTTCTTCTTTGTCAGTTCGATAAGCGGTTGGGCAATGTTGGAATAATGGGAAATGAAGGTTCGGTAAAAGTTGCAGAATCCAAGGAAGGATCTGACGTCTTTTATGGTGTGTGGAGTTGGCCATTCAGCGATTCCTTTAGTTTTAGCGGTATCCATGGCAACTTCTCCAGGGCGAATGACCATTCCAAGGTATTCGACTTCCGTGGCATTGAAGGTGCACTTTTCTGGTTTCAGGAAGAGTCGTTCTTGCCATATTCGTTCGAGTACCCTTCGAGTCCGCTTTCGATGTTCTGTGATGGTTTTCAAGAAAATCAGGATATCGTCCATGTAGATTACCATCCACCCTTCATTAATTTCCTGCTGGAATGTTCGGTTCATATAGGCTTGGAACGTGGCAGGGGAGTTGCAGAGGCTGAAGAACATTATGTTAGGTTCATACAAGCTGAATTTGGTGGTAAAAGCGGCTTTCCAGCGGTCGTCAGGGTGAATACGAATATTATTATATCCGGACCGGATATCCATTTTAGTGAAGAAGGGAGCGTCATGAAGTCGGGCTATTAGGGTAACTGGAAGTGGGAGTGGATACGTGTTCTTAATCGTCCAATCATTGATGTAGTGGTAGTCTTGGCATGGGCGTAACTCTCCACTCTTCTTTCCGACAAAGAAGAACCCACTAGCTTGAGGGGACTTGGATTTGGAAATAAACCCCTTCACGACATTTTCTTCGATAAAGGTTTTGACGGCTTCTCTCTCCTTTCCAGATAATGGATAGATCTTGGACGTCTGAGGGACAAATCCTGGTTTGGTTTCAATACGATGGTTGATACTGGGTCGTTCAGGAGGGAGCTTATTAAGTCCTTCCTTCGTAAAGATATCCCAAAAGTCGTGAAGATAGGAGGGGACAAGTTCTTCGAAGTTCTTCTTCCTCTTCTCCTTCTCATCAGTAGCGAATTCCTGAGCCTTGTTACTGAACTTGGTTGTCTCCTTGAAAGACGGTGGAGCGAGTGAAACTTGAGAGTAATTGGGAAGTTGCTCCAATCGAGAGGTACCGTCACGAGTAAGGGGGGTATCCATGGATACTTCTTCAACGATCCTCATCTGCATTCCTTCCATGTCGTATTCTATGAGGAATTCCCCTTCGTGGAGTTCATAGGTAGCGACGTTTCAGACTTCGGGTTCTGTCCAGACATCTTGCATAGTGTCGAAGAATGGTTCATCTTCATCAGGAGAGGGGGTCAATGCTGGGGGTTCTTCTTTAATGGGCGCAGGGTCATCTGGAGTAAGGAATGGTTTTCCTTCCAAGAATTCTTCATCCGTTGCTCGCCCTTCCTCGAAATCTAGGCGTACCTTCTTCTCGACTCGTACTCCGGTTGGTAACTCTTCTGCTTTTCTGACATGCTCTCTCTGCTTCTCCGGTGGTCGTTGTTCTTTGGGAGTGGGTGTGGGTCTAGGCGATGACTCTCTTTCGCTGCATCTCTTTTCTGGTTTAGGAATAGGGGAAATGGGTCGTCGAGGAAGAGTTTCGCTAGGGAGAGTCGGTTTAGTAATCATAGGAGATGGTGGTTTCGGAGTGGGTGGAGGTGGAGGATCATTTCTGGGAGAGTTGTCAGTGAGGGCCAGAATCGGTATCAGAGGAGCGGAGGCAGTAGGGCATGGGGTTGCAGGGCGTGGAAGTTTCGAATTCTTCCATTTCGGAGTCAGGATGGAATGGTTGAAAAGGAGAGGGAGTTTCGCCTTCTTTCTATCAGTGTCGACATCTATTTCAATCAGATCTGACTTCTTAGTGCGTGATAACGTCACTGTTTCGGTGGTCCAGTCGATGACTGGGTTCATGGCGCATAGCCAGGGGATACCAAGAAGAATCTGGTCCCTTCGTCCAAGACGGGTTATATTGAATTTCCCATACATGGTTCGATCATCTATCTTGACAACAAGTAGACAATAATGGGTAATTGGGCCTCCTTTTATGTAGGAGCCATCGGTGGTAGTAACCTTGAAAGGTTTACTAAGTCATCTTCATGAGATGTTGTGGAGGTTCACGAATTCTTCGGAGATGAAAGTTCTGGCTGCTCCAGAGTCGATGACAGCAGTGGTTTTGATGGATTTCAGACGAGTACATGAGATAAGGGTAATGGGAACGCGAAGTTCCTTTCGTTCACTGACAGCACATACAAGTTGTAAGAGTACAGATGGAGAAACATACGTCAATTTATTTCTCCAAATTAAAAATCCTGAGCCAACTGCCTGACGGTTTCTTCGTCATCACTTTCTACTTCTTTGATCTTCGACCCAGACCCTGAAGCTTCGGTTTCAGTCTGGTGTACAGGAGTGGAGCACTCCTTCTTCTTTGGGCAGCTGTTCACATGGTGCCTGGGCTGTTTGCAATTAAAGCATTTGCCCTTCTTCATCAGATCGACCTTCTTGGCATGAGTAAGGCGATCGACTTCCATAGCATTTGGATCGTGGGAGGAAGAGTAACGGGTGCTTCCGTACTTCTGGGACTTCTTCTGGGGTGCATGACGGTTTCGGATGGATTGCAAACGATGATACGAGTTATCAATGTTGACGCAAGTGGTAATGACTTCATCAAGGGTATCCATGATGTCTCCGGTGTTGAAAAGACATGTAAGGATTCCCATATTGAGGCCATCTTGGAAGAACTGGATCTTGGTTAACTCGTCAGTGATTCCCACTTGGTTCATCAGGAGAGTAAAGTCGGCAGCATATGTCTGCAGGTCTTTGTTACCCTGTTTCAGGTCACAAAGTTTAGTGATTGCCGATCGAGCTGGGTCAAGGGGTGCAAACACCTTGTTAAAGCTTTTTAGGAAGTCCTCGAGCTTGCCGTATATGTGGGGTGATTTTGAATGGGCTTCTTCGAGGAAGTGTTCCTTCCATATGCAGGCATTTCCCTTCTCCATAAAGGAGCAGATGAAAATAATCTTCTGCTGATCAGTGGTGTATAACTTCTCATTAATGTCCATGTATGCATGGCATGACAGGAGGAACGATTTCGAAATGGTTCATTCTCCATCAAAGATGGTAGGCATACCAATCTTGAATTCATGTTCTTTTGACGACATTCTGGGCAGATAGTAATGTCGAACAGGAGTGTAATCCTTCTTGCCTAAGCGCGCTGTCTGACTGTCCGCTAGGACTTCTTGATTGGATTGATCGAGTCGGTGGGTGGGTGCCAAAGACTAGATAGTCGATGGTTTCAAAAAGGATTCTAATCTTTTGTTACGAACTGGGATAGTTCTGAACACAACTGCCGCAAACAAGCAGTATCAAGAGTCGTGGGTTCAAGGTAAGCGACGAAGACAGTCGAGTGCCGGATAGGACTAGATTGGCTGAGTCGAATACATTCTACAATGACGAAGGTAGGTCCGAGTAGAGGTACACAGAACTAGCTGAGTCGAGGCAAGGTAAGTTCACTTTAGACTAAGACTTAGGTGTGCTAAGCTTAGATACAATCTTAGATGACTAAGGATTGGGGATCCTTAGCGAAGGAAGAATCCAGGTAAAACCCAGTAAGATTAGAATGGAGAAATACAGTGTATCTACTCAAGCTTATATACGTAAGTATAAAGGCGTCTTTAGGGCAAGCTCATGAGATATATAGCGACTACGTATCCAAATATGGAAGGCAGTGAAATACAACGTGTTGAACGTATGACGTCAAAGTGAGAACAAGTCAGAATGAGTCATGTATGAACGTACGGTCAAGTGACCGTGGGTGAAAGTAATATACAAGAAAATGATGATATAAGCATAGGAAAGATAGACATGGACAAGAAAGAAGAAAAGAGAGGGGCGTACAACGATTGTAACACTGCTGGCGAGATCAGAAACATCCAAACCAGGTGATGAACATTTCATTTACAGACAACTCAGTGTATGAAGATATTTCAAAGGTCTGTCACTCATTGTCATGAATTCCTCATATGAATCATTATTCTTTTCTCAATTTCCCTAAAGCACCTAAACCTAGCGCTAAGACAAACCCTAACCCTACCAAAATCCCTATATCCGTTTCTATAGTCAAACTCCCTGATGAAGACGAAGAAATCTTTTTATGATGCTATCAGATAAGATACGATAAGATAGTGTCACGTGATCTCAGAACCTTCTAGAATATGATGTCAGTATGATGTCATCAACAATGTCACAACATCACATTGTGCGATTCTCTTTTCTATTTTCTGATTGATTAGTAGTTTCAGACTCAGTTTGTATCTCAGTTTCAATATGCCTATATAGTTAGCTAGTTTTGTCGTAGTAGTTCTTCAGTTCAAACCTCTTGTATCTACCTTGAGTAGCAACCAGACATCACTGCTCATATCTTTTCTCTTGTGATAACCTTAGTTTGAGTCCTAGTCTCTGCCCCTGCCTTCAGTGGTTAAAAGGGTTGTGACACTCATTTTTTTTGTGCTACCTCGTGTCTAACTGATTCATATTACTAGATGATAGTATATGCTACTCATGATATCCTGACAGAAGCAGACTGTCCTATCGGTTATTTGCTCCTCCACTGTGTCTGTCTTTATATTGAGCTTGACATGTATGCCTCGCTCGAAGTCCACACAGCTGAGACAATCAGCAGTGGCTGACATACACACTGCACATTTTCGGCCATTTTGCAGGTATGTTACATGTATTTATGCTATTGATAGTCAGTTGATTGCTTTCAGCAATACATCAACAAAATGGCTGACAAGAGCAACAAAAATTGGAATTTTCCAAAGTTACATATGGACCTACATATCTTTGACGATATTGAAGCAGAAGGAATGACACGGAATTATAATACAAAGCCTAACAAAAAGATGCATGGCTCATTGAAGGATTCATATCTACTGTGCACAAACTTTTGTGATGTAGCAGAACAGGTGTGTTAAATTTAAGAAAACTGTCTACTACTAATAGCATGTATTTAAATGTGACAGATCCTCTGCATCAATACATGGCAAGTGGTCGCAGATCACATATGCTGCTGATTATTTGAGTTTGATGAGGCTCAACATCAAGCAGACAAAGAAGACTTACTCAAGCAAGACAATTTCCTTGTTGATGTCATTGATTGCCCTATCTCAACAAGCAATGTCTTCCATGTAAAGCTTGGATCAAGACAACATTCGCAGACTTTGATGCAATTGAGGGGGCTCATTGTGATGACCAAGCCTTTGGTAATTTCCATGTGAAGCTTAATAACTTTCTTAATGTTCTTTTACCCTCATTGAATATACCGCTGCCTGAAGGCAAACACATTCACCTCCAAGGAACTTATGAAGTATGTTTATCTTGGCTCTTTGTTTTTGCTATGCTGACATGTACATGCAGATTATAGAGCACCATTCATTCATATCAACTACGAATCAATGGTTGATTGGCACCAGCACACAGACTACCTTCATTGCAACCCCCTTTTCTTTGGTTCCCTGTGCTTCAACTGCATCTTTATTCAGACAGAAAACAAGGTCATTCTTGGCTGGCTGATATTCTGTTTCGAATGTCTGGTTGGGGATCACAGGTTTCCCTTGGCTCTTATCCACCCCTTTGATGCTCCCACTGGTGTGCGCTCTCGAAAGGACAAGGACCTTAACTTTTTCAGAGTTCAAGCAAGACCATGAGCACAAGCCCAGTTCTATTCAGTTAGATCTATCATACGTGGAGCACTTCTCCTCCCAGATGGACCTTCCAATTATCTTGTAGTTGATACTGCAGATACTGATATGTTTCTTTGTGTGAAGATTATGCACTTGGAGGCAGGCCATATTGTGCACATTTAATCTCATGGTTGAGCATCTGCTGCCAGTGGCCCTATTGGTGGAAAGTCTGGGACACTAGAATGTATGCAATGCTGACCCTCAACCCACAGCAACCGCAAAATGGTTCATGGAATATTATTCCATGAGCCAAAGAGTTTACCAACAGCCTGGCAAGGGTCAGCAATCAAACAATCAACTGCAAAATGGTTCATGGAATGTCATCGACTTGACATTCCATGAGCCAAAGAGTTTATCAATGGCCTGACAAGGGTCAATGATCAGACAATCAACCAGTTCTTGACGGCCTGATAAGGGTCAGCGATCAAACAATCAACTGGTTTCTTGACCCACCCCTCATTCCCCTTGCCACTCCAATGGCATCCACTGCACAGGTTGCTTGTGTCTTGCTTTGTCCCTGCAAACACCTTGTCATCTCCATCCACCTCTTCCCACAAATCCTAATCTGCCACCTGTACCTTCCTACAACAACATCTCCACTTAAGACTCATCTCGCACCTCATCTGTATTCTGCACCTCACCTACTCTACAAATTGTCCCTGCAGCACCAGCACCCTCATTTGGACCACCCATGACACAACCTCCTACCACCACTGCGCCTACATCCATATCTTCTTGATTACCCAACTTCTTTGCAACACCAGCTCCACCCGCAACATCTACACCTGCAACAACTGCATCTTTGTCAGTTGTTCCTTAGCCTTGTGGCTGCACAGCTGCAATTTGCTGCTCCCTGGACCACATCCACCTTTTCTGTGCCTGCAACTTACTCTCCTCTTAATAAGGAGCTGCCAACTCTGCACATGTGGCAGCCAAGAGTAAGTCACAGATGATTCAGAGCATCAAATCATCTTCTGATCATCTCACTTTATCATCTTCCCAGGAAGCTGTTTCTGTTGGTCTTGAGTATGATATCAAGCCTGAAGACTGCATCATTACTGCATATCAGTGTCACCCCTTCAGCATATCTCTCAGCAATGGTGGCTCTATGCACATCTTTACTTCCTCATTCTTCAGTGGCAATGGTATTGTCAGTGCACAGGTTCTTGTAGGAGCAGGTATCGCATTCGCACAAAGTATCTTGGCAAGGACACTGCAACATTTGCTCTCTATGGTGATGGTGCAAGTAACCAAGGACAGGTGTTTGAGGCATTCAACATGGTATGTGTGTTTTAACTAGTAGACGAACATTGTCTGATCAAGTTTCTTGCGCATAGGCCACACTTTGGGGTCTCCACACTGTGTTTGTTTGTGAGAACAACAAGTATGGAATGGGTACCTCACCAATGACATCTTGGACACTGGAAGCTGCTGAGAGCTGAACTGGATGCACACAAAATGTAAGTGACCAGCCTATGTACATGCTGATTATTACATGTGTGCTGATTTCATATGTTGTAAGGTCAGGTTATCATGCTTTCATTATCAACATGCAGTTGGAGCATAGACACATTTTGTTCTTGGCGCTGATAGATTGCCGCAGCTTCGGCTGCAGAATGCATGAGGTATGACACATTATATATCACGCTATTGTGCTGATTTTGACTACTCTCATCTCCCCCAGTTTATCTAGCATTATGTCTCATCTCTCTAGGACTCAGAGCACATCTGACTCGGATGATTCATGGGACAGAGAACCTGGCATTGAACCAGTTGCAATTCCAGGGCTGAGCGCCTCAAAGGGAGACCTTATGGAGGTATGTTTCAGATGTCAGACTATGTCATGCATCTAACTCTTCTCTCACTCCAGGCACTTAAGGCACTGCAGGTACAGGTCCAGAAGCTCATTGAGGACAACTGTACTCTTCGCAAGGAAAACAAAGTTCTCATTTCTGAGAAGCCCAAATGCAAACATTGTGTGGAAGTGCCTGATGAACTCCTGGCCCATGAGCAAACAATAACTCTTTATGCTCACAAATATGGCATGACCATTGAGATGTTCCCTAATGCTGAACTTCTCAGCAAGCAATGCCCTGAGAATCCAACTCCCTTCAACAGCCGAGACCGGTACTTGACAGCATTAACCCAGGAATCAGCATTCCTGGATGAACTATTCCAGCACTTCCCTAGTCACCTACACAGCATCATGGAAAGTTCGTACTTCAGTGATCTTGTAAGTAATATCTTATGTTTTGATACTTATGTTTTAACTGACATTTATCCTGCATGACCAGGTAACAAAGTGCATTTCTGAGGCTCGCTCATCAGAGATCAACAAACTGCATGGCATTGCAGGGGAGATCTTTGGCCTTCCAGGAATGTACTTCAACAATACCAACTACTGCAGAGCTGATGTTGCCAAAATACAGGACATGCTTGGAGTGTCTGCAACCAATCCAAAGTACAAGACTTTCCTGCTGGTCCTCTTTCTCGGAATGCAGGAAGACCCATCCTTAAAGACCGTGTTCGGAAATTGGGAGCTTCTAGCTAAGGTATGTTTTCAGCCAATGGTGTCTTCTGACTGACACATATCCCTGAATAGATTCTGAAGGTCACACTGCATGGCGTTACTTTGCTTCACCAAGAGACAACTGGTGGACCAAAGACAAATGCTCAGAAATGGAACTTCGAACATGTCACACCAGGATGTATTGCATGGGCCACTGTCATTGTGAGTCATCATCTATGCTATGTTCAATTGTGTTGCTCAGTCAACATCACAGTCAATTTTTCTGCTGTCGCCTGACACAGAATTTCAGAAGTCTGGCTTAGGAAAGTCATTCAGTATCAACTACAAGGATCTATTCTTCCACTATAAGAAGCTCTTGCTCACGAAGTGAAATAGCCATTGCATTTCGAACATCATGCAAAACATCAACCAAGATGTTTTTGGCTCTGCAAAATCTTCTGCTTCTGCAGTTGGTCAGGAAGATCACTTCAGCGAAATCATTTGTGCCATGAATGCACTTGATATGGATACTGACAGCGAGTTGGATGATGCTCCATCTTCTACAGTGCAGGGTGCTGCAGCTTCTCAGTCTGACATCATTGAGGAGCTGTAGCCCCCAGAATGCCACACACCTGCTCTCAGCACTATCTCACCCATCAGTACTCACTCCACTCTCACTACTGCCTCCATAGGGCACACCAAAGTACCTATTGAAGGTGCTGCAACAGGCCCAGCAGCGACTACTACAGTCATAGTGCAGGAAACAGATATCAGACAGCAAGCAGCTCAAGGTAGACAAAAGACTAGGGCAAAGAAACCTGCAGGTGAAGCTGTTCGTTGTGGCACTCGTGCTTGTTAGGGATAGATATTACATTTCATTTCATGTTGTTGCTCTCAAATTCAATATTGCCACAGTTCAAAATCATGTCCTCAAAGTGTTGTGACCTTATTAGACCTTAGACACTTAGACTTAATACCTTATAGGTAATAGCAAAGTAATATGTTATATACAGTAAAGTTGCTATATATATGTCGGCCATTTAGTCTAATGGTTTTACTGCAGTAAGTTTCAACCATCACATGACCAAGCTTAATCTAATAAACACTACAGATAGTCAAGTGTTCGAAACCTACCAAGTACAAACTTAATTGACAAGTGAGTAACACAAACCTATAACAATACAACAGTTAACTAACTAATAAGCATAACAGGACCGAAAACATAAGAAAACTGGTAACTAATACACATACAAATCTAATACAATACCACTAATAATAAGCATAGGACAATAGGAACCGAAAGATAAGATAACTATGGTAACACAAAATGATAGAAAGGGGCTTGCAAGAGACAGGCATTATTGCAACCGATTGCAATACTCACTGTGACTCAGGGTACAAACAACTCATTACAATGACTAAGATTGATTACAACAGATTTCAATGATCATTGCAATGGGCATTGAAACCATGATTGTAATGGCTGTGACAAGACCCACTCTATCATTGGAAGCCATTTCAATCAGAGGTTTGAATTTAAACCTTTAAATGCTTTGTAATGCATTGAAAGCTAAATTAGGAATTTCCAACATTGTCTATGTCTTGGAGGTTAAAGGTGAAGAGACGGTCATGTTCTGACCTTGGTGAGTCATTTGATAGGTCTCTCAAGAGTTGTGAGCAGTCTTCACTAAACTCCTCTATGGATCCATTGTCAAATGTGTGACTGTGAAACCAGATTCTACTTCTGGTGTAAAGACTACAATCTAGCTAGTATGATAGTGAACTACCACCTATGCTAGTATGTGTCGAAGTCTTGCCTAGCTGCTACACTTGTAGGACAAGCACATTTGACCCAAGGGGGATGCTAGTTGGATATAGTCTGAGTTGCCTGATATAGTGTGATAGGGGCCAATGATAGCAAGAAAGTTGCTGAAGCTGCCGAGGTGGTTTCTGAGAGTAGCATGATGTGAAGGTGTGCATGGCATGGGAAAATATTACTAAGCAGCAGTGAAGTGGTATAGTGGTATAGCAAAGGTATTGCATGCAGTGAGATAAGGATTTATTGTGATTTTTTTTATAAGGATTGTATTTAGTATAATGATTGATAACTATACTGAAAGGTAATAGTGACTTTTCCTACTGAGTATACAGTAAAAGGGTAGTGAAGTACTAGTCTCAGTAGGTAGGAATTTATATACCTAAGTAATAGCTATGGAGATGGAAGGGATAGGAAAACCGCACAGTAGACATGTAATAAGGAAGTACTACATTTTACAAAACATAAGGCAAGGAAATTTACATACCAGAATGGCTAGGTGGACATAGGACAGAATGGAATTCTTGAGCCTTTAGGTTGCCTAATGGGTCTTGGCAAGTCACAGAAGCTGTGTGCAGTGCAGGAAAGTTGCCATAGGGTGGCCAATAAGCAGCAATGAGGCTACCAGAGCTTGGAATGGAGCCAGAGATAGGGGTAACACATGGGAAATGGACTTGGTAAAGGATGGAGAAGCTGAGGGGTAAGGATAAATGATAGAAGAATACTCTCGGCTTGATACCTATATGATAATGGAGTCATACAAGCCTAAAGCAAGTTTGACTGGCACACTGGATTGATGCATGCCTTGCTTGGCTAAATCTTTGTGCCATTTGGCACATTTGCAGTTGTACTCTTCTAGAAATTCTCTTCAGATGCAAAAGAAAATGTGGTCATTGACCCATTTTTCTAACAGGCCCATACCTCTGTGATGCAGGATTTCAGCACCTGTGTCAGCAACATGACCATAAGCACCTGCCAATGGAGTGGCCCTGAAGGCCATACAGGTGTCAACACAGAATTCAGTATCAGAAATACAGACTACTGCAGCAGGCCACTGGGAAGGGTGTAGTGGGATTGTTCAGTAAGCTTCTGCAACACCATGCATTGTGGCTTCTGACCCAGGTGGGAGTCTTGAGATCAATAAGTAGATGACTGAGAATTTGCCCCAGGTGGTGGGAAAATCACTGGCATTAATGCAGGAGTTAATAGAAGGGTTGGGGAATTGTGGTTCAGTTGTATGTGGGAATGAAAAATTCTGAATGAGTCTAAACTTTCCTGGTTTGCTGGGTTTTGGTATGATAGAGAGGGGGGAAAATTGGAAAGGTCCTATAAGGTTTAAGAGACTATTAGTGGTGAAGGGTCCTAAGTAACAAGACTTCTGAAGTCCTTTTTGTAAAGTAGCATCAAATTGTTCTTTGTATAGGGATAAAGATTGTTTATTGGGCAGGGCTGGGTATGGGATATAACAGAGAAGTCTAGTTTGAAACCTAAATGGAAGCCTCCTGGAACTTTGGCAAAGTGTGGGAGAAGGCAAAAGCAGTATAGCTCTCTAGCCCATGCTTCTGCTTTGTAGGGTGTGATGGGGTTAAGCTTTCTGTGCTCTAGGGCAGTGCTGAGCTCCATGAGTGACAGTGCTGCATCCTGAACAGATGTGGCAGGAGTTGTGTTTAGTGCTGTTGCAACCTTCCTCTCTTTGCCAAGCAGTGCAGAGCTATTTGCCCTCCTTGGTCCAGAGAGCTTTGTTGATGTGCTCAGAGATAGTGCTGTGCTTGCCATCCCAGGTGAGAGAGGCTGTACAGTTGATAGTGTGGTGGGGGTTGTGCCTAAGGCAGACTGAACAGCAAGGGAGAGGGGAGTCAGGGTTGCAAAATATTTTGGGTCTCTTTGCCATTCTCCTGTCTGGTGACATGGGCAGTGAGTGCTTCTGGAAGCTGGCTGAGTGTGTGTATAGCTGGGGGGGTCTGCTAGGGCCTGCCACTGCTAGGGCTCAGGACTAGAGGGGTAGGGAAGGTGTGAGAGTAGGGCAGTAGAGGCACATAATGGCTGTAGTTAGGGCAGCCCAAATGGACGGGAGTTACAGAGGCACGCAATGGCCACAGTAGATTTAGGTAGGGTTTTGCAGAGGCACATGATGGCCAGGGGGGAGGAGGGGGAAGGGGGGGAGTTGGAGGCTGTGCAGAGCATATTGTCTGGTAGGGCAGTGAGATAGGTGGAGGATGGAACATATTGTCCATGATGTGAGGGGGGGGTCGATTGGTCATGATGCCAAACATTTCATGTGGGTGGTAAGGATACAGCACAACATAGTGGGGGGGAGGGGGTGGGGGGAAAGGATGGTGAGTGGACTATTGTGTATGATGGTTTGGGTGGGTGAACATACCTGTGCCAAAAGCTGTTGCATTCTGAACTGATTGAAGATTATCTTATGTACCTCATTTAGCAGGTCTTGGTTAATTCTGGCTATACTCCAGCTATTTGAACTTCCAGCAGTGAGATGCCATCTCTTCCTTTGCTGTGCTTGGTATAGCAGGAGTGCCCATTGTTTGTGAGGGTCAAAGTCATGCTGCCATCTGTGATTCTGCAGAGCCAACTAGAAGGAAATGTGCATGTTGACTCTGTTGTCTGGCCAATCATTCTCCTTCATGACAGCCACCATGTGTTATGACTGGGATGAGTCACGACACAACTACTCAAAAGAGAGTGACAGTCGTTCAGTATCAGTACCTAAGCAAAAGAGCAAAGGTTTGGTAGACAATGAAGACAGTCAAGCCTTTAGTGAGAGGGCTAGACTGGCTGAGTCGAATACAAAGATCATTTCAACAACTAAGACTTAGGTGTGCTAAGACTTAGAAAGACAATTCAGATGACTAGAGTTGCAAGGCTCTAGCAAAGGAGATTCCAGGTAAAACCCAGTAAGATTAAAGTAAGGAATCTACAAGCAATACACTGTGCTTAAATAGGCCAGTATGTGTGCACAGACCAAGACCAGAATCAGTAAGTAGGTGGCAAGACGAATGCAGAAGGCACGAGCATATGATAGTACAAGGAAACAGAAAATGTAGAAGATGATGTGGCAGAACCACGTAAGTACAACAGTTGGTTCATAGACCACGCTGTGAGATAGACAGTCCATGGTCATACACATTATGTAATCAAGAGAAAGGAAAATGTATAGGGGTACATACGACTGTAACACCATGTGGGGAGCTGCTTCATTGAACTGCTCCCAGGTAAGGTTCTTGTCTTTGATGAGTTGCATCTTAGGGTCCCTGGTTGCACCTGCCAGTATCCATTTGTTCATGCCATCAGCTGTAGGTAGCATGATGAGGGCACCTTCATCCATGGTGAAGGCCACATGAGATACCTCTTCCAATCCAGTATTCATGAAATAAAAGAGTTCGCAGTACTTGCCTGATTTCATTTTACAGACAGCATATTGGCAAGGGAGGATGATGGGGTCAGAAGGGACATTGATGTCCTTGATTGGGGCATATTTCAATTTCTTCTTCTTCTTCTTGTCTTGGATGGCAGCTTCTCACTCAGCTTCTAAAGCTTGTTGACATTGGGCCTCTTCTGCTGCTGCTACTCTGCACTCTGCTTCTGCTTCTCTGGCTTCATCTTCGAGTCTGATTGCCCATTCTCATTTGTCTTTGTTGTTCTGAATGTGCCAAAGGTCGGCCAGAATGTCTGCAGCTTGGTTGTCATCAATTGTCTCACTGATGAGCTGGGCTCAGGCTTTGGTGAATTGTTCAGATTGGAAGTTGGGGGCAATGGCATTGTTTGGGTCTTCTGCAAGAAGAGGCATAGATAAAACGATTGTGTGATTTGTAAAGAACGACAGAGAGAGATGGAGACGACAAAGATGAAAGACTACTAACGTAAAGACTACGAAACTAGACTTTCGCTGTGGGACGGAACAAGGAGTGTTGCGTCACTTCAATTTACTCACGCGTAGACTAAATTCTGTGTTAGCCGAGGCACGAGGCTAACACAGAACAACCATCCCGGTCTTGATGTTACAATCATCGTGTAATGAGTCACCGTCGCTGCTTGACGCGTTCGACGACTTCCAAATCCATTACTAGCTTGCTTTGTTTACTTTTGAGACTCTAGCAATTTACACCACGTTCAAAATGATGTTCGATCCGACTCATAGAAGTTATGTTTAATAGAACTGGTGACAGAAATACAGGACAGGCATGCAGTAAGGGCCGTGATATCGCTGACTGTCACTGCTTTAAAGGAGTGAGTCATCGAAAGAAGTCTCTCAAGCTGTCGAGGAACTAATGATGAAGTACCTGAACGAGAGGGGAGACGAGCAAGGTGAGTTTTAGCTGGCAGCTAGCGGTTATGCTACTCATGTTATAGGCTCCCCATCGACCGTTTCATATATATATTTAACTTATGACATTCGCTCAAGATGCCACACGACATTGACCAATTCAAAGCGACCCTGTCGTGTTATCAGATTGCAGAGTCAAATCCATGGCATTGTAACGGTTGCTAATCACTCCAGTAAGCTCTTTCTGATCACCATGAGGAGTTGCGCTAACGATGCGATGCAGCGCATTGCCAAGATTGTAGTTGCCCTGCCATTCATCTTCTCCCGTCAGATTATCTCTCCTCGACCTTGATGATCCTCTCGAGCGCTCACTTTGCATGCAATTCCTTTCAGATCATCACTCTATGCATGAAACAATGCCCACCCACGGGCCATAGTCAATTCTTCGACACACAGGCACGAATATGGTCGAGACTGCTTCGCCATGACATTCGGTCAGCTGTTCTTTACATTTGACTTTGCAGTGGGGAATTACCTTCCGTAAAAAGAGAAGATCATCGAGGGATTGATCTAGCGAAGAAACGATACAGCTGTAGCAGTGAAGAAAGCAGGTACACCCATAGCAAAATTCCACTCGCACAAGCGCTACGTGAGATCTTCTCATAGTATTTGTCGTTTGCCACCATTTAAGGTTACAACCGTTGTTTTCCAAGCTCCGCATGGAAAGAAAATCGTTATGGTACATGCTAATCCTGGCCGAGAACTGTTCAGCCGCCCATGATTGCGACCCGTAGTGCCATGCTGGTAAGTAACCGAGCTCGCGGAGGATATCTACATTCAAAATTTGCAGATCAGAGTCTGTGGCTGGTCGTCATCCATAAAGGATTCAAAAGAGACGCTGTAACGTGACAGACCCGTCATTGGCAGCGAAATTGTCCATTGCGGATTAATCAGGAGGAGCGAATATCTTCCTATAGGTCTTCATATATATCCATGTGTAGTGACAAGTTCCAGCGATGGCACCATAATAACGATCATCTTCACCCGTCTATGGCCTGTCTAGGTCTTAGGACACCCAACAGACTACGCTGGCACTGAAACTGACCACATCTAGCACACCGAGTCACAGCCTCTTAGACTGCTGTACAACCACGAGTTCTACGCCCATTCTTGATCTTGTGACTGTCCTTGTATCGAAATCCCACTGACCGGGTTAATTTTCTCTAGGACACACTCCCACGGACGTTGTAACGTTGATTTGCCATCGCTGCACGTTGGTTTTACGTCGAATTGGGGTAACTATCCCATGTTGGACAATACTATCTAATCTAAAGGGCACCTGCGCCCATACACCACTGAATTCGCAAATGCCCCAGTGTGGGGTGCAAAACTCCCTCAAAGGATCGGCACATTGCTCCAGCTCCAACATTAACAATATAAATTCAACGTGGCCGAATGAAACAACCTCAGAAACGAACACCTCATTTGCAGTGAGTAACTCTCTTGCGCTACAGTATCATTATATCGTTGACATCGACATATAGCTCTTATAATCCTTCCATAGCAGCTTTGCGTATCTCACACAACCAAACTTCTGTTAGTGGGTAGTTTCTCAGTACCCGTCGCCACCATTAATGTATGGTTGTAACAGGTACCATGAAGCCTGTTCAGTTCGTCTACTTTGTCATCCTTCTCACTGTCGCTGGAGTGAATGTAGTTGCCATCGATGACCTCGAAACCTGCGAGGATCTGTGCGGCCAAACCTCTACTAGTATCGACTGTCCAGAATTGTCGACGCCTACCCTTGTGGGTCAATGTTGGACCTGCTGCACTGACTGCTGCTCTGGCGATGATTGATTACCCACCATCTGTATAAAGTTCCCGAGTATTGCCATGGATTTGTAAAGAGTGACGTATATGAAATGTACCCCCTGTAGCTGTTTTGAGATCGAGCGAAATTGAAATTGTTGTCATCGAATATTCCTTCTACGGGACTAGTTATATGGTGACCTGTTTAAATTTGATGTATATCTTAGAGTGTGCTTTCGATATTGCGCTGATCTTGTTGGTAGCCTTTTGACCTGGACGTGACTCATTTGTTCGATAGAGTATACTAGCTAACCAGCGTGTCTTTCCCATCGAGGGTTCCGGTCGCCAGCAGGTCAAGAACTTTGCGATGGACGCTGCACGGCATTGGCAAGTTTGTATATTTGTAATGCATTCAAGCTGATTTCCTGAGGAACAGTCATGAAATTCGCGATCCGAAGATCTAAATGCAATAAATACAGTATCCTACGTGTTAGGTGATGAGAGGAGCGCTAAGATCTCCGAACCGTATTGGAATCACTCCAGCTCATCGACAATATTGTACAACATACGTGCATTGGCAACATTGGTTTAACACATTATACATTCCGGAATACAGCAATCGAGTAGTTATGAACGAATATGTCAGAAGTATGTACAAAGTATGAACACAACCAAAATTTGGACAACACCAGACGGCAATTGGGATTGCAGGCATACCTGAGAACTCTGTTTGTGACGGAGACTTGAGTGAACGCAAGACCCGCAGCGGTAACATTCCCGGCTTCCAACGAGTCATCATTTGGGTGAGCAGATTGGAGCCTCGATAGGCGTAATAACAGGGTCCGCCTTCTTGGCACGAGCACGGCCCCTTTGCTCCTCCACACCTTTATCTAGTTCTTCAAGTGCTTGATCCACACGAGTAACAACTGTGCGCTTTGCGTTCTTTACCACGTCTGATCCAAAGCTAGGAATGTTGTCCAAGTCTGCGAAGAGCGATAAAAGTGCATGCTCCTGAGCACGGACAGGCGCATTGGCTGGGGTGTAGAGCAATGTAAATACATCCGTGTTGCCAAGGGCTGGAGAGAAATCGAGCTCAGCAGGGAACTGGAAGCCGGCAAGGAGGCCGTCGAGGCGGGTGGTGACAGAAAGGATCTCGGAGAGGGAAGAAACGACCTGGGCTAGCGATGCAGCAGGCTCTTCTTGGAGGTTAGAGCTAGTAATCTCCTCGGCTTCTCCTTTTACCTCTTCTGAAGACTTCTCGTTGAGATTGACTGACGTAGAGGTAGCAATCAGGGATGCTGCGGGATCGCGTTTAAGTTCGGTAGGAGCCTTGGTTGCAGTGATTTTAGAGAGATGGGTGAGGATTTCCTGGAGTGCATCGTGCACTTGAGACTGGTACTCTTCCATAAGGCGGTGCTGTTCCATAAGATATGAGGAGATCATGTCCTCGAACGATGGCTTGTCTTGTGCAGGGACCTTGAATTGTGGTAAGTTACAGAGAGAAGAGTCACAGAGCAAGTGAGAACATACAGGACTAGTGGTCCTCATGAGAAAGTTCTCTTCTAAACGGTGGCGAGCAGAGTGTCGTTGCTCCTTGAGGTGAGCCTGGAAAGGAGTAAAATTGTGCCACTCTCGAGTACTGGCTTCGTGCTTGCAAATGGGTTGATAGCAGATGGCACGGCGGGTTTGTAATTCAGCCTGCTGGCGGGCCCTGTCGCCGCCGAATGGGAACTGAAAGTCGAAATTAGCCTCAGGCATACGAGTGCGCAGGACATCTGGCATCACGCGTGTCTGTTTGGGAGAGTTATCGCGCCCTTGTGCATGGAGAAAATTCAGGGTAGGCCGATTATAAATGTTCCGCTTTGGATATAGAGCTGATGCGCGTTCACGTCGCTTTCTGTTATACTGGGGAGTATGAGGATTATGAGAGAAGGGAAGCGGCCGGTGGGAACAGGGATAAGCAGTTTGGACAGGTATAGTGAAGCACATTGTCGATTTGGAATTGTGATAAATTGGTGAGAGGTTGCATGTTGAGCACCGAATTTATATGTCTGGATGATGTGGACTATCATAATCCCTTTGTGAGCAGATCCATGCCACTGTGACTTCTTGAACTGTCACACAATGCGATGACCGTGACTTGTCACTTTCTAATGTCTAACCACATACAGTTGTCATGCTTGCTTTGACCAGTATGCGTTGCTCACCTTCTGACAATTTTCTCTTTGTCAAAGAGAGTCATTCCAAAGAAATCGAGGCAGTCATGAACCGTTATGGCCGGCCTTGTTGGATACAACATCGTCACTTTCGTTATGTTCTGTTCATACCTCAACTGTTCTTGCCACTGGACGCTGAGGTATGTTTCACGTTTATCTTGCACGCCGACTTGGTCTTACATTAATTTGTCTCTAGATTCTCTCTTTAGGTACTATGAATGTTATAGCTGTTCTTCCTGGATGCTGAGACTCTCTTTATACCTTCCAAAGGAACTTTGGAAGTTCGAGTGGACATGAGTACTACAATTCTACCAATGAGCAGCCCTCTGACTGCTAACGAAATACTTTTCCAAGTAGCCCTTTTTGTCACCCAGTGTAATATCTCGCATGTCAGAGATCAAGATTTAGGTGAGTATATACGTAGTAGTATGTCCATGGTATCGGTCTTCGAGACAGAAATGATGAAATTTTGCTAGTACCACGAGTTCTTATTTGACATGATTCCCTGGACTTCGAGCGGAAGAACTGGTTTGCCACACTACATATTTCTGCAGTGTGACATCTCGGTCATTCCGCTCGAAGCCATCCAGGATAAGCTTGTTGCCGCACCTGCAAAGCTACAGCGGAAGGGGGGAGGAATTCGAGCTTTGGAAAATGACGCCATAATTCAGGAACATGATCGCGTGCTTGACGTTGTCAATGGGATAAAAGTCAAAGAGGCGAGGAGTCAAGGATGTTTGTTTCATTGTCCTATTCGTCTGCCATACAGGTCCTTGTAAAACGCGAAAACAAAGCAAGCGAGTTCTGCATCGATATCACAAATCTCAACGCTAACGACGACTTCCATGCCAAGTTTGACGCCACACTGGAGTATGAAGCAGAGGAGAAAGATGCTGAGCTCCGCGCCGCGAACCAAATAGTCGACCACCTCGGAAAGCAAGTATATGCGTTAAAGGAACACATAGATAGCATGAGTGGGGAGCACGAACGTCTAGAACGTACTAGGAGCAAGTCGATCTCTGAAAGCAACGGCTTGTCCTTGTTTTGATTAAAACAATGAAAGGCTGCGCTACCTATGACTTCGCGGGAGCATCTACCGGTGACTATTCGGTATGGAAAGCCAGACTCTACTTCCAAGGCTTCCACTTCTCTGAACCTTCCTAGTAGGGTAAGTGCTTCCACTGGCCTTCAAACACCCCGTGCGACCGTTCAAATATGTCATGTAGTTTTATTCCCGCTACCATAAGGCAGTGGGTTATATCGTGTCTTACCACTGAGACCTCATTCAAATCAGTCGTCTTCCAGCGTCTGTTGCTTTTGACTTTGAATTGTATTCTTCTCTCGTCTTCTTCGATTGCTCATTCGCTCAGCCATTTGGGCCCAAGTTCGCGTTCCACTGAAATCCTCGTGGCCCCAGTGATTCATCGCCGTGCTCTCGCTACCGATGTCAAGTTCGAGGTTGCGCGTGGTCTCGATATTATGTTTGGGATGAACTGGATTGCTGCGTAGCCACCGTTTTGTGGGAAGATGAGATTTCCCGTCTCCAATCCTCCATGTCTGACCTTGAAGTTGGTGAGAGTGTCTTACTGTCCTCGTTTTTTAGTATCTGCTAATTTTTTTCTGTGTTTCTAGAAACTCCATGTATACTTAGTGTGGTAATGTTAATCATATTGAACTTGCCGTTAATGATGGTGAATTGGAATTATGTCTTCATCCCTCGTCGGGACAATTCTATTGTCTTGTGGACGTTCAGACTCGAACTTGATTGTCCATTTCATCTTTTTCCGGCCGTGTCAATCAGGAATCCCATAACTTACTTAGGGAGCCGTGAGTCGTCAAGTGGAAGTGTCAAAGACTTTAGCTTGGCCAGTGTGGTTACAACAAGAGAATCAAAATCTGTTTCTCTCGCAGGTTCGAAACCTGCTGAACTACAGTTTTGTTTCTGTCGGAACACGCCTTGACACTCATTCACGGATGGTTTATTTAGAAGTTCACCGCAACTGGTCTTAGTCAGGTGGTTGCCACAACAGAATCAAAATCTGTTTCTCTTGGACTATGCAGGTTTGAAACCTGCCAGGGACAAGGTTTTTTCTATCGAAACACACCTTGATATTCACTCTTGGATGACTTCTTTAGAAATTCATCGGAACTGGTGTTAGCCAGGTGGTTGCCACAACAGAATCAAAATCTGTTTGTACAGGTTCGAAACCCGCCGACAACGAGATTTTTTTCTATTGGAAGACACCCAATTGATGTTCACTCGTGGATGGTTTCTTTGGAAGTTCACTGTAGCTGGTCTTAACCCGGTCGTTGCTACAACAGGATCAAAATTTGTCTCTCTTAGACTGTGCAGGTTTGAAGCCTGCCAACGACAAAGTTTTTTTTGCTATCGGAACACCTTGATATTCACTCGTGGATGGTTTATTTGGAAGTTCACCATAACTGGTCTTAGCTAGGTGGTCGCCACCACAGAATCAAAATCTGTTTCTCTTGGACTGTACAGGTTCGAAACCTGCCGACGATGAGGTTTTTTCCTATCGGAACACACCTTGATATCCACTCATGACGGTTTCTTTGGGAGTTCCTGGTAACTGGTCTTAGCCTGGTGCTTAACACAACAGAATCAAAATCTGTTTCTCTTCGACTGTGTACCTTCGAAACATGCCGACGTCAACTTTTTTTTCTCTTCGGGCTTAGTCAATTGCATATCGGATGAATCAATGTCTGTAGACGTGTCTACGATATCAGGTGCTGATCTGAGGACCACTGCACAGAGCACTTATCTACAGTGATTTAGAATGCACTCACGATCAAGAAGAATATTGCAAGCAGAGACATTTTGAACATTCTTTGCTGTCAGGGCACATACGGACATGTGTCTAAAATTTAAATCATGACAATCACTGTTCGCCAAGGTGGAATATATATCCAAGCCAAACCTTCGCTGTTCGAAGCATTGCGTCTTGGTATGGTTTATGCTTTGCAGGCACACATTAGTATTATGTTTTTTCATCGTCTGTTTTCACAACATATATTTCTTGCAGGCAAAGCTCATGTACAAGCATTAAATAACTGAGGCGCACAAGGTGTTCGGAGGCTAATAGAAGCTACTTACCTTACTAGGAAGGTTCTGAGAAGTAGAAGCCTTGGAAGTAAAGCACGGTAGTCTGGCTTTCCTACGAAATTCAATGACAATTCATGAGCCAAAGGATGTCCATCGCCCACGGAGATAGTGTAAATGTAAGGCTTGTACTTGAAGTCAGAGTAACTCAGCAATTTATCAATAACCAACCATCTCATCCATACAACAAAATATGCCAAGAGTTGGTGTTAGATCACAGTTTGCAGGGAGGGGCATCATGTGCGTACCGAATAGCCGCAGCCTCGTGGGTTGTGCTTTAAAGAGGGTAATAAAAGAGCCTATTGATGTCTTATAATCTAGTCCACCGCCCAAAATGTCAATTGCTCCACTATCTCTTGCTCTGATAGAACTCTGGATTGCCAATCCAGCGCTGCCATGGTCCAATCCGCTATGGCAGTCTCTAACACACATTCCTGGTGACCCGTGGGCGTACTACGACCATGTTGGGGGTATAATCCATGTTGCTGAATGGACGATAGACAAAGCTCAGGCAGCCAAAGCCTTCATGAACAATTGTAGGATGGCTGAGGATCCTGCAGAACGCTACGCCGTGAAAGAGAAGAACTATGACCATGAAGGTCGTTCCACGTGGGGCGCCTGGGTTAGGACATCATGGGCCAAATGGAATATCAAAAAACTGGTCAACCACATCCTGGAAGAAAGCGGCTGCGAGCCGCATTATGTCATGGAAAGGATGAACTTGAAGTGCAACACCACGGATGACGTGAGTTATGTGTTAATCTGTTTACCTCTAATATGATAACCTATAGTGCTTACTAGTTTCCGACGATAGAAGCTGCGCAGGTGAGGGGTGCTGTTTCCGTCAAATTAGCCGATGCATTGTTCGGTGACGATGCGATTACAGACGGATCCTTCATTGTGCCATCCAACATGACGTTTATCGGCACGCTGTTGGTGTTGACGTGGAGCAGGTATCGAAAAGTTATCAAACAACAGGACGACAGGATGACGATCGACGATAAGGAAGTTAAGGAGCAATGTCTAGGTAAGCGGCGCAGAGTGTAGAGTTCATGTTACGATAGTCCTATTATTCCACTTGAAGTTACGAAGTCATCCCATCCACACAGTTAGCGCGTCTAAAACTGCGAACGGTGGACTGGTGGGAATGCATTTCACATCAGGGAATTCGTGCACCTGGAGAGGGGCCCCTTTAAATTTAGAATGCGTTCTCCTACATTGAGTACTGTAACCCTTCTGCAAAGGGTATAGAGATTAGAATGAAACAAGCGGCACATATCGGCTAGTCATGGCAGGCTCAGTGACCCTAGTGTAGCCATGAGAGCTGCGAATTTAAAACCTAGCTTGGTCATACTAAGTAGTAAAAATGAGTGTACTGCAACAAGTGCAGAAGGTGTTTTCCACCATTTGTCTATCTTAGTCAGCATTTCATAACAATGCAAGTTGGGAGGAGCACTCCGAGCAAGACAGCAAGAGGCCAAACCGACGCCTTGGTTAAAGATGCCAACACAGGATAACTTGGCAACCACACTCAATATGCTCAACACCTGATGCCAATCACGCAATGCTAAACTGGATGGCAATTTTTGCAAGTTCTGGCCAGTTGCCGACATGCTGTGCCATCATGTGTCTACCGAGTAGCAGCCTCGTGGGTTCGAGTTGTACTTCAAGGAGGGTGATAAAAAAGCTGTTTATAATCCAATTCACTCTCCAAAATGCCAACCACCCCACTCTCTCTTGCTCTGATAGAACTCTGGATTGCCAATCCAGCGCTGCCATGGTCCAATCCGGTATGGCAGTCTCTAACACGCGTTCCCGGTAGCCCGTGGGCGTATTATGATCATGGTGGAAGTGTCACCCATGTCGCTGAATGGACATCGGAAAAAGCTCAGGCGGTCGAAACCTTCATGAACAATTGTAGGACAGCTGAGGATCCTGCAGAATATTACCACAGTGTGAAAGGGAAGGACGATGACCATGAAGGTCGTTCCACGTGGGACGTCTGGGTTAGGACGTCATGGGCCAAATGGAATATCAACGAAACAATTGACCGCATTTTGGAAGCAAGCGGTTGCGAGCCGCATCGTGTCATGGCGAGGATGAAGTGCAAGGCCACGGATGACGTGAGTTACGTGCTAATCTGCTTGTTTCATAATATGATAAATCCGTAGTGCTTAGTTTCCGACGTTGGAAGCTGCGCAGGTGAAGCAAGTTGTTTGTGTCACATTGGCCGATATATTGTTCGGTGATGATGGATTTAGCGACGGATCCTTCATTGTGCCATGTATCATGACGTTTATCGCCACGCTGTTGGCATTGACGTGGAGTAGGTATCGGAAAGCTATCAAACGGCAGGTCGACAGTATCGGGAAGAAGACTCAGGAAATTGAGGAGCAATGGCTAGGTAAGTAGCGCGGATTGCATAGTTATGCCAGGGGCCTAAGCGTAGTGCAGCCATGACAGTCGCAGATCCAAAACCTACCTTGGCCAATATCCGCGCCTACTTAAAGAAACTGGATTCCTTGATCACACTTGTTAGCGCATTCAGGGATCAGGAGATGGTCAAGAACCTCAATGCGCGCCGTGAAGAGGTCGAAGCGATGCTAGTTGCTACCAAGAAACATCCCAAGGCAAAATCCACAGCATGTGAGTGGGCTTTTAAATTTATGATATAGTCCGAATATTGAGGGCACTTGTTTGGATTGAACAAGCTCGACAAATGATGTTGTAGGTTTTACGAAGTGCATTATGCACCGCACCGGGTGCACTGTGTGTCTGTATAGAACAACCGTCTCGTGTATACACACGTAGTACTTGTTGCCGACTATCGAGGCTGCGCAGGCGTTATCGCTTCGTGTCCGAGTGGCTAGTAAGCCAATCAAATTCTGGTTACTTAGTGATATGAATATGAACCCCAGGCGCGCTGCACACACCTGAAATTCTGAGCTTCGGAGTCATTTTAAATGATGGTTTCTGTTGCCCAAGGCTTAGCTCGGGGGCGTTGCGCAACGGACGTCACGGTCAGCATCAACTACATGCTTACTGTACGTAGGGTACACCCTCGTATCGTACACTGGTCGCTTCCGCAGTATCCTGCTTATGTACATATCACCAAGTACTTGCGTTGCGAGGTTCGAGCTTGTGTAACATCGGCCTCTGAACGCCACATAATTCGACGCGATCAAATGAGTCCCCAAGAATTATTACATTTTTGAAATTGCTCATGATTTTCCCACTCGAAGCTGCAACACCTTTGAATGCATGTAAAGAATCAAGCAATAGCGGAACTGCATAGATATTATGAATCTGGCATATATGATGTACAACGAACTGGTAGTTTTCAACGTAACTAGATTTTTCCCGTCGCATACGGGCGCCTATTCGTATATCTGCAAGCATAAATCCAATAGATGGAAAACAAAGAGATTTGGGAGAGTGGTTCCGTCAATGGTGGTTACAAGCTAAAGGCATACAAGGACATAGTCCAACAACATAACACTCGAGCGTACAGCGCCAAACAATGCACCTCCGAAGTCTGCACCACGATCCGCGCACCCAAAATAAGTACCCCACCCGAAATGCGCGTAATCCAAGCCCACGCACCTAAAAAACAGCCTCTGATCCAATCTTCGTACCTACGAATCAGTAGCAATACATGCTGAAAGTGGTGAAGGCACATATTCCTGCGCAGACAATACTGGCTTGCGTTTCGCCAGCGGCCGCGAAGCCTCCTGCCGCCGGAACACCATCTGCGCAACTAGCTGGGATATGCTCCCTATGACGCCCCTCCTGCGGCGTTCAGGACTCTTTCCCTCATTCACATCCATGCCGAACTTGTCGCCCAGCTTCAACCTGAGTAGAGCTCCGACCTCTGCACTCCTCTCCCGTTCCCGCTTCTTCGACCTACGCGTGTACATCTCTGTGCATTCCAGGCCCTCGGGCGGCCCCTGCAATGCAGCAAGTGAGCGTTTGCGCAACTCAAAGAGTTGCGCGAGCTCAGGGTCGCCGTCCATGTCGTGCGCAGAAAGGCATAAATTGAAATCCTCGGGCGAGGGTGAGCGCGGGAGGGGCACATCCCTCGGATCGTGGATGAACAAAAGTGGTTGGCTAGGGACAAACGGGACGCCTTGGAGTGACGTGAGGGGCACAAATGCGGATGCGCCGGGAAGGAGGTCATCGTCTGTGTCAGCACCTGGGAGCGAGAGAAGGGATGAGCCAGAAGAGGATGGAGAAGATAATAGGTTGTCTGTGTCTGTGTCATCGGGCAGAGAGGAGCAGAACCGCCTGCTGGGAGATGATGGTGGTATACGGGGTAGCGCTTTTTCATGCTCTAGCTCAGGAAGACCTGAAAGGGAGAGATGAGGGGCTCTGAGTTCTGGAGGGTCATCAATGACCATGTCTGCCAATGCGAGCGCGGAACGGTGTGGGGAAGATGGGGGGTTCTCGTCTAGTTGATGCATGGGTATGTGTTGATGCGATGACCAAGGTATGTGAAGTGGCACGAGTATGGGGCGGGGCGGGTCAACGCCAAGAAGGTAGGGCGACTGATCAGATGAAAAAGACGTTATATCGCTAGATGTTGGTATAGACACGTCGCCAATGTCCTCGTTCCCAAAGCAAGGAGACCAGGAAAAATTGGGAGAGGGCGGATCATTCCAATGGGACTTTTCCAGACTGTGCTCGGGTGGTTTCCAGGGTGGTGATAGAGGCGAGAGTGGTGAATCCGACTCTGCGGAACTATCCGACATGGCAGATATCCCATCGTAAAAATCTTCTTCAAAATCGCTCTGATGAGGAGTGGTGTGCCCACTCTCCTCAAACATCGAATCGTCATCATCATCATCATCATAGCCTGGCAACTCTAGATTATAGAGTAATTGCGTCGGCGGTGGCGTTAGAGGTCCATGACAAGTAAGGTCCTCACGGCGCATAACGGTAGGCGAGTCCAAGACGCCTGGTGAATGGGTAGTGAAGATGGGAGTAAAATCGTCTCTTTCTTCTGGTAATGAGATGGTGCACTTTGATGGCGAAGCGCTGGAGGGTGGAGTCGGGTATAAGCTCACCGGACCAGACTGCTTCAGAAGATTGGAAGGACCAGGCACGCCTTGTGTGTGTTGAGAGTTGAGAGGGGGGAAGTCCTCCTCTGAAAAAAAGAAGAAAGGGTTACTGCTGCAGCTAGAAATTGGCTGCCAAGGTCGTGAGCAGTGTGGAGCAAGAGTAAACACAGGCTGGAGCTCTGGTTTGAGTAAGGAGGAATCATTCAGAGAGGGTAAGTATTGAACTAGGGCAGCCCTAGTCAAGTTATCCCTGGTATCCATTATGTCCACCGAAATTCAAGCCCTGCAACGAGCGCCGAGTTTGATCAACAAAAAAAAACAACCAGACAAAAGGATGAATGGGGGACTTACAATTGACATCAAAGGTTGCAATACATCACAAAAGACAGAAGAAACAGAAGAAATTACTCTGGACGATATCGAATCAAAGAGCGTTGCAGTGTTTGACACCGTCTCCTCGTGCCCGACCAGCTTGTGGCTGAGAAACTCGTGTTCGGTGATTTCCTTGATGGGCCTGCAGGAGATCCACGACGTTCAACCAATACTAAATAAAGCACTATAAATCATTTCCTTTTATCTAACGCATTTAGTATCTTTACATACATCAACTATGTCACCTGCTCTTTAACACCTGACGACCACATCATCCTCAATAATTTAGGCCTTCTTAAGTGCTACTGAAACCCGATCTAACAGTGTCTCTTCGCCTTCAGTAGCATGAGGCTCCAGCTCCGTAGTTTTCACCCCTCTTTTCGTCAATGCATACTCCCTGCACGCATCTACGCTCTTCTTCAGTTCTGGATCGTCTTGTGCTAGCGCAACTACGTTGATCCCCGTAAAATTGAGTTCCAGAAGCTGCGCCACTTTAGCCAGCAGATCGGGATTAGGAGAATACGTCCCAGAATTGTTATCAATCACCAACTCCCATCTCACACTGCTATCATCCGTGTAATCGGAGAACTTCTCCCAGCCACCTTCTGGGCGAGGATGAAACTCCCCGCTATACACTACGCTTTCTGCGCAGTTGCTATGCAGTGCATGCTTCGATGCAAAGTCTACGAAGAACGCCGCCCCTGTCTCTGAGAAACGGAAGGACTGGTCTTCCTCGGCGATAACATACGTGTATACTGCGGGTTTGATGCGATTTTCAAATGCGCTATTGCCGTCACCCGATGATCGACGCGAGCCGCCTTGCAGCAGCTCAAACACATCATCGGCACTTGTGATAACCCCAAAACCATTCAAGGCGGTCCGGGCGTATAACATGTGGTGGCCAGCCATGATGCCGGAACGCACTGCAATTGATGTAGGTCCTTTAAAAATCGCCTGCGCTGCCTTGTAATCGTGGTTCCATCGTTGCACCGTATCCCCAAACAAGTGTGGAATGCCTTTAATATAGATCTTCCATGTCGAATACAGCCGCGTGTCCCTGAGATTGGTAAGGACGCCCATTGTTGGTGAGTCGTGTCTAGAATAATGGATCGGGCCATCAAACAAGTATGGTAGTGATCTTGATTTATGAGCCGACGGAGAGGATTCGATCTTGAGAGATATGATAGGTCCAAACGTTGATAAGCACAATCAGTGGCGATTAAATGCGGGGCAGACATACGTTTAGCCAGAATGTCCCTCTATTTCGACCGAGGCGCTTGCCGACTATTTCGACCTCTTTCACGCCTGCAGTTACGGTAGTCTGGAACACACCGACATCATCATTCACGAGTGATCCGGTCTCTACCTCTTGTACTGCTACAGATAAGGTAGCTGTGGAAGGGACCGTCTTTACGATCCAGCTCTCATCCCAAACAGGGGAGACAGTATTAGACTTGACAGATGACCTGAAAGAGAGTAGGCCAGCGTCAATAAGCAAACAGCAAACCGCTCACGTGTATGAAACCTTGTCATCAAGTGAAGCACGAAAACACGGGTTTATCGTACCAATGACATGCACCTTTGCAAGATCCGACGCCCCAATAAACTTCAGAACCCTTCATTTGCACCCACAGTCACCGCCTCAACAAGACAAAACACTCACCCTGATAACTAGATCCACGTACTTCGTATCTACATTGAACTCTTTCGCCGCGAGTTTGACGGCGTCGAGGTGGTCGTGGAACTTGACTTTGGCGCGTTGCAAGGTGTGGTGAGCGTTTTCCATGGCGGCTTTAAGACACATAGTGTGAGAGGACTGTCACTCATTGGTGGTCCATTGAGACGTGGACTCCAGGTTGCCAAGCTGCGGACACTGAGATAGTTCGGCTGCGGGAGGGCCCGGTGTATCACCCGAGGCCCGAGGGGGTCGATGAGCTCAAACCTTACTGTAGGGTTAGGGTTACATGAACCGCTCTACCAACCCGGGACCAACGAGCATCCCTGTAGGCTATGGATAAATTCTTTCGAATCTCGTCAAAGGGCGCATAAGACAAAGGGAGTTCGGTGGAGATCTCAGCTAGCTCGCGATTTCCTTAACAAACCGACCCTGAAGAACAAGTACACGATAGATAGATCCGCACGGCATCTGAACACCATGCGTCCTACTCTCAACTTTCGTTCCTTAGCACCTGAGAAAGTCCTTTCAAGTGTGCCTTACACGCTTCCAAATAGTCGCAAGAGTCAGAATGAACGAAACTGAGTGATGAACACCATCCGCCGTGAAAATGCACATTAACCACCCAAGCCTGAGCGACGCGAGTATCACTGCGGTTCCTCGCGGTGCAATAGCGGTTATCGCATCCATTCATCACACGAGAGCGGCAATAACATCACGAGTGCAGCAAACGCGGATGATTTCGCAACACCTTTTGATGCCAAAGATAATAAGCTGGTCGGTGAACGTCACGATGAGGTGGTTCTTATCATACCGATGTCATGGACAACAGATTCCGCTATTCATTAAATCAGCGATAATAAACATCCAGCAGAGAAACGGACCGCTCACTGAGAGGCGAAGATAACAATGAAGTAATTGAGTGATCCACGTGTTGACCGTAAAACCCGACCTGTGGGTGAATACGCCAAGTTGGGTAAGTTCATGGGGAGAAATCAACTTGAGGCTTGATATACGCATTTGTCGAAATGAATGACGTTCGAGGGTGTTGTCTAGCTGATGGAGTTAAGTTCTAACCAACCAGCGTCGGTACTGTATATGATCGGGGCACTGCGAAACCTAATCACCGCCTGAACGGGAAACGCTACCAGCTATAGCTTATCCATCAGAAACGTTTGATGCCAACACCAATTTGAGCGGCTATGAGGCCATATGATATATCCGTGAATAGGACACTCCAATACGGTGAGGTATATAAACGCAAGCGCAGATTTACTGACCGAAATGTGATTTTACACAGCTTGTGGTTGGCTTGGCGAGCTGTAAGTGTATTAAGCCACGTGACATTATCGTCGAATAGTATCCCCAGATGAACGTTGTCTGTGGTAGTGGCGAGACCCGGGCCGCCGGGCGCACGCAGCATATCGTCATGGAGAAACGTTTGAGCTGAATGGGATTGATACGTCCCCTACGTCCTCGTGAGGATATTGCTAGAACGCGTTCCAGTCCTAAAATCCATTGTTTGGCGAGGGAAAAGCTAAAGCTTGGGTGTTCGAAAGAGTTTGATGACATGGACATGAACAAATATTGTCGCTTTTGTACAATCATAAAAAGACCAAAGGGGGACCACCGTCGCAGTATGTTGAGTCTAGGTGAATAACATGCACATGCTATGGCAGTCGGGAACAATAAATGGGTGATCATTCCGAGTGAAAACCTGCAACTCCAGGTCGACTCTTGGAGCCCGACACAGCCACATACAGATCTCCAAGGGCACGACGCATTGCATCAACATCGAATGAACTGCGGGGATTAAGAAATGGAAGAATACATCATTAGAAATTCATACATCAGCATCGTACATGGTATTACATGGTTCGAACCTCGCTAAGGGCCACAAGCCGATATGACAGATCTTCCCAAAACGAAGCTCGGGACTCGTCAGATCAATCGATCAATTATTCTCTATGGTCGAGAAACCAACATCTACGCTAGCTCTCATGAGATATCCGTAACGAATTGTTAAAAAAATGATCCTACAGAACAGAAATTCAGTGTTGGTCTTCAATCGTGCAGTCAAAGGAATCCTCACCCTTGTCCAAGAAGTGCAAGAACAGTCACAAAGATATCTGTGGATGCAATACCAATGCGTTCGATTGATGGAATAACAAGAGCAGTCGCAACAGATAGAATGAGTGACCTGACGCCGCTGGAAAACAATTGAGGATGAACTAGTGAGCTATGAGTACAATGGCCATGAAGACTGACACGTTAGCAGCTGTGATTTCTGCACTTTGCGAATGCAATACATCCACATTATAAGAACCAATTGGGTTTAGCACGAAGACCACCTTTAAGAAACAATGAGTTACTTTACGAACAGGGAGGACGTATGACTGTGAGGTCCTACCCCCATTCCGTTGACAAAAAGGCACAATAAATTCAACAAAAGACCGATCGGACCAACAACATATGCTGTGAGCAGCCCTGACACTCCAATGGATAATGGAACCATGAACATCCCTCCGATCCATGTCGCTCTCAACCGGTCTTCTGGAGACCAAACACCTTTGCGCTTCTTCTGCCACTTCCTGATTACAATATCTGACAAGCGCCCAGCAAGCGGTGCTCCGACTGCCAAAGATTGAGTTGATGATCTGCAACAACAATGATTTGTACTTACTGAAGTTTCCGAGTCCATTGGGAAGGAAACACGCTCCAATGATGGCTTTGTTCGCGATGCCATACTGTACACCCTACAGATATCACAATTAGTGTGCGACATGGAAGATGACTATAAGCTTACGATAGTGTACGCCAGTGGTACGAGGAGAACTACATCATTTTGAGTGAGAACGCACTGAGAAATTGTATCAACGCACCATAGTCACTGATGAGCACCAGACTCGACGCAAGCATCTGCATCGCGCATAAAACGAAGTTTGTACCCAACACAATGTACGGGGCACTATATGCACTCACAACCGCAAATAAGTTTGGACTCCGAAGTAACCAGAGACAGCTTAAAGGATTGACCAATGTGATATGGATCCATCTCCTTCGCTTTAGTTTATCGATGCCCATTGTGCCGGGATGGCTCGTTTCAGGAAACGAAACATATATCAGAAGCAGTTCGAGTAAGCTCAATGCAGCGAGGGAATAGTGCAAGTTGCGCCAGGACCAATACTCTGCCGCCACACCTGTTCGAATACCATTAGTTTCAGCATGCCTAAACATTCAAAACGTTTACCTCCAAGGAACGGAGCAACAGAAAACCCAAAAAGCGTGGCCTGAGACGGACGTGTCAGTACTACCACTTTAATCAGTCATGAACTCTCACACCCAAGAATATCCCAATACCAATGCCGCGCTCCTCCAATTTGTATATGTCACCAATTACGCCAGCACCCAATGATAACCCTCCAGAGCATCCGAACGTCTGAACGAACTGCCAGAATAGTAGACTTTCCAACGAGTTCGACATCGCGACGCCACAGCTACCGACGCATAAAATCGGTATTCCACACAAATACATTTTCCTGCGTCCATCTGCGATGGTATATTTATAACGTGAAAAGAATGGTAGATCACATCATAGATGAACGCACAGAAAGACGAATGCGCAGCCCAAAACAACGTTCCGATAGCAGTCGCAAGGGTCGACAGACTAACCGTCAAGCTATAAAAGAAAGCCGCAATTTGAGAGCTAATCGCCGCATCATTCGCCAACGATACACACCTGACAGCAGCATGGGTGGAATGGAGTTCTTTAGCTACTTGAGGAATGGAGGGTACGAATGACGCTGCAACGAACTCTGATAGATACCGTTCATCAGTATGAAGCGTATCTGGACTCTAGATCGCTTACTCGGTAACAAACCCGCACAAGAGACGATGAACACAATCCACCTTTTCTGACCCTGCGTGAACCGCTCATAAACCACATCGTGTGCAGTTCTATGGCCATCGCTGCTTGACGTCAGTAAGGGACTTTCTTCTGAGGCCATGATACCACGGGATCACATGCAAACGTGGTGGATAAAGATTTAATAGATACTAGAGAAGAAACTATTATCAAGATAAGTGCCATGACCCAGGAACACATACGACGCTGATAGTACTGCTTGCGCACTATTCCGAGTCAAGTTCACTGCCTTGACGTATTGAATCACATGGCATGTTAGCCTCGAATGGCGTGTTCCAAGTTCTTAACACAGAAAAGTACCACAACAATTGGAACTTGGCCAACATCTACAGCACTACTTGACAGTAAGAAGATGGACTGGGATGTGATCAGGCCGCCGGTAGACTAGAATGGTATTTGAAATTCCGCCTAACCGGGAGCCCTGATAAGAGTCGCGGAGTCTGCAACGCTAGTTTCAGACCAGCAAAATCTGATCTCACCCCGGGCCCCGATGCTCTTAGCTTAAGCTTCAATCTTCCATAGAAAATCTCCAGAACAATCTATTCCCGAGGTTATTTTTTTTAATGAAGCATACCTCACTGAAATTTTGTCGTCTACAAGCAGCGGGTTTGCCACCACCAATGAATTGTTTCTTAGGTGTTGATGACAGATTGAAGTTTTGTTTTCTTGCGAAGCGTGCTGGGCTGGTCATTCGGCTGTCGCCAAGGTCTTTAGTTCTAGCTGCGTTGGTGACCCTGTTAGATGACGACGACGATATTCAATGACCATGCCGAACACAAAAAAAGCGCTCCGAGTCGGTATGATAGATGAGCCTTTTAGCAATCTGACACTTATTTGACAAACATATTATTCCTGAGCTTTGATTCCAATCTGTTGTTTTTCTTCGAACAAACGAAGATAAATCTATGAATCGTTCCCTGTGATCGAGAAACCAACATCCACACTGGCCCTCATGCGATCCCCATAGCGAATTGTCAACAAAATGATCCTAAATTTTTGAAGCTAAGTATCCTCGGTATCTCGTAATCAAAAAGACCCTCACCCTTGTCCAATGATCGCAAGGGTAGCTGCGATGATATTTGTCCACGCAACGCCTATATTCTCGATCGATGGAATGATAAGGGAAGTCGCAGCAGATAGAAGAAATGACCGGACTGCACTGGTAAGTAAAGGATTGAGTTCAACTTTGGCAGCAGCACCATATCATGGAGACTGACGCGCTAGCGGCTGTGGTCTCTGCACTACGAGAGCGTGCCACATCCACATTATAAGAGCCGATTGGATTGAACACGAAGTCGACCTATAAAAAACAGCGATCACCTCGTGCACATGATGAGAACTTGGTTGAGAGAACTTACGCCCATTCCATTCGTATAAAGACACAATAAATTCAAGCAAAGACCGACAGGGCCCCCAATATATGTCGTGATCAGTCCTGATGCCCCAATGGACAATGGGACCATGACCAGCCCTCCGATCCACGTCGCTCTCAAGCGATCTTCTGGAAACCACACTCCTTTGCGCTTCTCCCGCCATTTTCTGACTATGATGTCCGATAGGCGACCAGCAACCGGTGCTCCAACTGTTAAAAATGGCGTCGATAAACACTGATTTCCATGATATACACTTACTGAAGTTTCCCAGTCCGTTTGGGAGGAAACATGCTCCGATGATGGCCTCGTTCGTGATACCATACCGGACGCCCTATTACTCCGCTGTCAGGATACGAGATGGAAGATAACTATC
>MU172936.1:164969-245916 GCA_016695475.1 Suillus decipiens | reverse complement strand
TCGGCAGGTTTCAAACCTGCACAGAGGAAGAGAAACAGATTTTGATTCTGTTGTGGCAACCACCTGGCTAAGACCAGTTACTAAAGAAATCATCTATGAACGAATGCCAAAGTATGTTTCAATAGAAAAAAACTGTAGTTGAGCAGGTTTCGAACCTGTACAATCCAAGAGAAACAGATTTTGATTCCGTTGTAGCAACCACCTGGCTGAGACTCGTTACGAGAGACTTCTAATGAGACCATCCATGAGTGAAAGTCAAGGTGTCTTCCGATAGAAAAAACCTTTTCGTCGGCAGGTTTCAAACCTGCACAGTGGAAGAGAAACTGATTTTGATTCTGTTGTGGCAACCACCTAGCTAAGACCAGTTACGATGAACTTCTAGAGAAACCTGCATAAACGAATGCCAAAGTGTGTTCCAATCGAAAAAGACTGGAGTTCAGCAGGTTTCGAACCTGCGTAATTTAAGAGAAACAGATTTTGACTCTGTTGCAGCAACCACCTGGCTAAGACCCGTGTTGATGGACTTCTAAAGAAACCATCCATCAGTGAATGTCAAGGTGCGTTCCGATAGAAAAAGACTGTAGTTCAGCAGGTTTTGAACCTGCGTAGTTCAAGAGAAACATATTTTGATTCTGTTGTGGTAACCACACTGGCCAGGTTGAAGTCTTTGGCGACTTGCGAGACTTCCCAAGTTGGAAACCTATGGGGACCCTGATTGACACGGCCCGAAAAAGATGGCATGGATAATAAAGTTCGAGTCAGTCTGAACGTAATACAATTGCCCCGACGAGGGACGAAGACTGAGATGATTCTAATTCACCATCATTAACAGCAGGTTCAATATAATTGACATTGCCACTAAGTATACATGAATTTTCTAAAAACACAGAAGGCAATCAGCAGATACTAAAACAACGAGGATAATGAGACAGTGTCAACACCTTGAAGGCCAGACATGGAGGATTGGAGACGAGAGTCTCATCTTTCCACAAGTGAGGGCCAAAAAAAAAGGTGGCCACGCAGCAATCCAGTCTATCCCGAACATAACATCGCAACCTCGAACTCGACACCGGTAGTGAGGACGGCAATGAATCACTGAGGCCATGGGATTTCAGCGAAACGTGTACTTGGCTGAGCGAACGAGCAATCGAAGAAGACGATTCAAGGTCAAAAGCAACAGACGACCGATTTGAATAAGGTCCCAGTGGTAGTAAAACACGATATAACCCACCCCTTATGGTAGCGGGAATAAATATACATGACGCATTAGAATGGTCGCACAGGGTGTTCGGAGGCCAATGAAAGCACTTAACTTACTAGGAAGCTTCTGAGAAGTGGAAGCCTTGGAAGTAGAGCACGGTGGTCTGGCTTTCCATACCTTTCCTTCTACCTCCATCATGGCTTCCGAAGTCGCTGATGATAGCAAGTCCGTCAAGGTGTTTAATGCCCCTCCCCCATACTCCACGACTTCCACGTCTGCACCAACAGATGCAAGTACTGTTCTAACTTGCATTTTTGACATTGTCTCTGCCCCTGATTTTACCCTTTGCTCCATCGTCCCAATTATTGACGCCTGTTCTACTGCTTTATCAGCTGCAGAGTTCTCCGACCTCCTGCAAACACTCAACATTGAAGGTCACACGGCGCTGTATTGGGCAATCGTAAATGATCAACAAGAAGTTCACACCCAAACTCTCGTCCATTTGCTCTTCTGACCTGCGTCTTGCGTGCATGACAACCAACGACCAACCACTATTTGCATAGTTGAATTTGGGAAAAGCCAATCGTAAGTAGTGATTCCCACCCGAAAAATTATCAGCTCATGTTTCGGTGCACCAATCAGCCAATGACGGGCCTTTGAGACGCTCTTTAGGTTGCCCATCAGACGAGGTCCAGGTAGATTCAGGGGACGGACTAGTCGAGAACCAGTTTGTTGCTCACTTCCGGATCAAGAAGTTCCAAAAACGCATCCGTATTACATATGATGTGAATGTAGAATTTGTTGCTAGGGGTATGTGGTCCATTGATATGTTTTTTCTTGCGTTGACGATGATACCAATAACTACAGGTCGTATATGGTCACCCGTTTCTCATGATGTCTGATGGAAGGTGGCACGTTGGATTTAGTATTTCTGAGCCCAACCTTCCAGCACATCCAGCATGCGTGATTATGATCGCGGCTCATAAGAAACCTGGTTGTGAAGTCCCACCTGAAGGACTGCAATTTGGTGGAAGTGCGTCGCACATGCTTGTCAAGGCACCTGATGAGTAAGTTCTAATTTGTTACTATGTATTCATAACTGACTTGGATGGGTTGTACTTGTTCTCCCGGTGTAGGAGAGAAGAGAAATATGATGGCAAGCCCATTATTTGTTGGGAGATAACCGACTGGTTAGTGGACGAGTGAGTTATTTTCCTCTCGCTTCGTCAGCTCTATCGACATCATCCTTGTACCAATCCGACATATCTCATGACCTTCTCTAAGATTTAAATTGATTGCATTGTTTTAGCAACACCAAATATGTAGACTCCGATGGCACCCTGCATGTAAAGATGGAGATGACATTGAAATAGTATAAATAGTTATTGGCTCTCAGTGGAAATGCCATGAAATCGCGCGTTTCACTGACGATCACGCTTTCACTGATGTGTCACGGCTAATTCATCACGATCCCCCTAGGTTGGCGGGTGTAATTTCAACGAAGTACATTTGTGATTGCTTTACGCCAGCAACACAACGGTGGTAGAGAACGACTTCTATGACAAGGTAACATCAAAAATGACTAGATACCGCGGCAAAGATGAAAATTACTGACCCACTCGTACATACTACCTTATTCATTGCTGCGCTCAACAGATACGTAGCGGACAGAACCAAAGAGACAGGTAAACCATCTAGTGTGATGGGCAAATCGTGCCTGCTTCACCGCCGAGACTAATCAATTTGCATCCACCAGTGCGACTGCGCTTCACGCTTCCTGGTAAACTGCACCACCGACGTTCAGCATAGTGCATCGACCTCGCTTGGGACAACTGCTTATGAATTCGACCATACCTGATAACTCAATGACTAGCCACTGCAGATGGACAGGAACAACTTTAATATGTCAGTAGTACAAATACGACGAAAATATGAGACATTAATTGCGAACGGAACAAAAGGATTAAAAGGAGAGACAGGTAAAAGAACGGATTGTCTGAGGAGCGACAAGTATGACGAACTCGATGTTATCATAAGGAAGACAAAAAAGGAATGGCGCTGGATGTATGGTGCCGGGACATTCAAACTGCATGTCCCGGCACCTGTACATCTTCTCTTCAAAAGAAGCTATGAATTATTCTCCATGGTTGAGTAACCAACATCCACACTGGCCCGCATACTATCACCATAACGAATCGTCAAGAAAACGATCCTAAGAAGAAAAATAAAACTAAGTATCCTCGATCTCTTGCAATCAAAGAAAGACCCTCACCCTTGTCCAATGATCGCAAGGATAGCCACGATGATGTTCGTCCATGCAACCCCTATACGCTCGATCGATGGAATGATAAGAGCAGTCACAGCAGATATAATAAGTGACCGGACCGCTCTGGTAAAATTATTCAGTTCAACTTTGATAACCATGCTATATCATGGAGACTGACGCATTAGCGGCTGTGATTTCCGCGCTTCGAGAGTGCAATATATCCACATTATAAGAAGCAATTGGGTTAAACACGCAGTCGACCTGTTAGAACAAATAAATTGCGTCACAGGTGAGAAAACGTAAGTAGCTGAGGACTTACCCCCATCCCATTCACAAAAAGACATAATAAATTTAACGAAAGACCGACTGGGCCCCCAACATATGTCGTAATCAGCCCAGACGCCCCAACAGACAGCGGGACCATGAACAGTCCTCCGATCCATGTTGCTCTCAAGCGATCTTCTGGAAACCATACTCCTTTGTGCTTCTCCCGACACCTTCTAACTATAATATCCGATAGGTGGCCAGAAATTGATGCTCCGACTGTTGAAGATATTGTCGGTGAACGGTAATTACCTTAGTGTGCACTTACTGAAGTTTCCCAGTCCGTTTGGGAGAAAACACGCTCCAATGATGGCTTCGTTCACGATACCATACTGGACGCCCTACACAGCAATCAGGATGCGAAATGAAAGGCGATTATCAGCTTACAATTGTATACGCGATGGGTACAAGGAGAACTACATTTTTTCATGTGAGAATGCACTGCGCAGTCAGTATCAACGCACCATAGTCACTGGTGAGTACTAGAGCCTGCGCAAGCATCTACATCTCACAAAATTAAGAGTGACATACAGCATGCAAAAATGCACTCACAACCGCAAATAGGTTCGGACTCCGAAGCAACCAGAGACTGCTCAGAGGATTTACCCATGTAATATGGATCCGTCGCCTGTGCCTTAATTTTTCAATACTCAATACGCCAGGATAGCTAGTCTCGGGAAATGAAATATATATGAGAAAAGTCTGGAGCAAGCCCCATGAGCCGATGGAATATTGCAGATTACGCCAGGACCAATACTGCGCTGCCATACCTGTTTAAATATATCACTGGAGTCAGCACGCATGAACATCCAAAATATATTTACCTCCAAGAAACGGAGCAACAGCCAACCCAAAAAGTGTGGCCTGAGATAGCCACGTCAGTAACAAACCGACAAAAGTGTGCAATCATCACATAACTCACGCCATAGAATACTCCAATAGCAACTCCCCTCTCCTCCAATTTATAAATATCACCGATAACGCCCGCACCCAATGACATTCCCCAGAACATCCAAACGTCTGCACGAATCGCCAGAATAATAGACTCCACAACGAAGTCGACATCGCGGCACCACAGCTTCCGATACATAAAAATGGCATGCCCCACAAATACATCAATCGGCGTCCATCTGGACTGCAGTTATGAATCGAAACAACGGCGAGTTCACGATGCGTCATAGGTGCACTCACATAAAGACGAATAAGCAGCCCAGACTAACGATCCGATAGCAGTCGCTAAGATCGATACACTGATGCTCAAGCTGGGAAATTGTTCGATTGAAAAACGTTACATTTGAGGAACATGTAACACACACCTAATGCTAGCATGCGTTGAGACAAGTCTTTGGCTATTTGAGGGATGGAAGGCACAAACGTCCCTTGGACGAACACTGACCAACATTCGTCAGTATCGTGCCTCTGTATCAGTAGTATACTGTAACTCCAAATACTTACTAGGCAACAAACCTGCACAAGAGACAAGAAACATGATCCATCTCTTCTCACGTGGCGCGAATCTTTCGTTGATAGATTCATGCGTGGTGGACGCCAGCAAAGGACTTTCTTCTGAAACCATCACAAGGAATTGTGGGTGCGACCTTGCATATAGCTGCTCGGAAGAGTTAATATTATATCATGATATCGCGATGCTCGGGTCCGAAGACGCTGCATTACACTGGCCCATCTGTCAAACCAGTGTGAGCCTAGCACAAGAGTCTGGAATATGTTCTAGCGTTTGACCGGATTACTATACACTTATAATGCTTCCCTTATTTCGTCATCGAGTCTAAAAGATTTGCCATGCATCAAACTTTGGGCCAGGTCGGGCCCTTTGAATTTAGTAGCCTCCGTTTTTTTGACCCATGTCAGCTCTTGGCATGCAGACGTTGGTGCCATCGGCTGCTAAGAGGTTGTGAATGTGGATCAGGATGTTGATAGACCAAGGTTCGTCCAGCAGCATGTCACGCGACCCTTCATTAAGTCATCGTCTCCACACGGCTCCGAGACTTTTCGGCTCGGAAACGATTGAAAAGGATCGAATAGGTTTAGAATCCGAAACCGCTGGCTTGCCAACTTTGAGGCTTGGGTATGGACGGTATCATAGTATGGTCTACATGATTTCCGCTTTCAAATTCATCATTTTTCCTCCGTGAACGCGTTTGTTCGTACATTTCATGCATTCAAGTCTATTGAATCTGGTCACCTCCAAATTTGTGCAGACAAGCAAATCGCAATGCGCATTGCCACGCAGCCTCGAGTTGAACATTGGACTTCTTTCCACACTCCTCTCCTTCAAAAACGGACACCGCCTTTATGTCTCGTCATACGTGACCTTCTGTAATACTGCATGCGCGCCAAACTGACAGGAAATGGGAGATCGGTGTGGTTTCTATTCCTGCCTCTTCGGTGAGCAGCTGGTTCTGTCCCTCGACAATGTGCGTCACAGTGCATATCAAGCTTCACACATTGGATATTGGATACTGATTCTACGATAGTATGTACGTAGGAATCACGGGTACCGAAGCAATAGACATGCGTGCCTATATTATGCCTAGAGACGCTACACTATGGCAAACAACCCATCTCAAGAGGGGTTCAGTGTTAGGATGCGGAGTCTTGAGGGGGTTGGGGATCAATATCATGAGTAAGTGCGTTTTGTATGTATGAGGGAATCATAATAGTGAAGACAAGGAAAGAAATCATTTCTGCATCGAGTGTTACACAGGTAGCTTCCTCGAGAAAGTCTAGTACTTCCTCCGCTGCCGGACGACATTTGCTTTTCCTCGACCAGTATTGCCGCATGAAATCGAGGTGATGTGCTCGCATTTGCATTTGCATGGTGTCAATGGGCTTTTGGTGGTTGAGCTTTGATCTCACGATTTGCAGGTCAGACCCGGTCCACCAGTAGGGAAATTTGTTGTATAACACCTGCGGGCACCGTGTCAGCGTCATAAACAAACGCAAATGAGACGCTGACCTGAAGTATGATACACCCGAGAGCATATATGTCACTGGATTCGGTGGCACATTGTACGGCTTGACCTTCCTGGATGACGAGGAGTTCTGGAGCTGCCCAACGAACTGCAGTTTGGTAAGAGAATGCCGGGTTGGTTTTTACCATGACATTCGAAACACCGAAGTCTGCAATGCGTGGAGATCCATCAGCAGCAACCAATATCTTGTTCTATAAACGTAGTCAGTTGGGTCACGGAATGTATAGCGTGTATGAACCTACATTGGTGAGATTGCCGTGAATCACGTTATTGTCGTGGACTATCCACAGTATGGGTATTAGTTAAGCCAGTTGTTTCTAAAGGGATGCTCAATTCTAAAATGTCGAGTTCAGTTCGTTTAATTTGACGTTATATATGCAGTAAACAGTTTCATTTCGGCTCCATAAATCAGTTCCGAGGCCGGCAAAAGGCCGGACAGAGACCTGTCTCCCAATCAAACATACTGGTTAACATTTCCAGAGTCGGCAATGAACTACCATGCTGACAGTGACAGACAACACTTTCCCTGCCGGTTCCAGAACCAAGTCTAGCAGCATCAACGACACGATATGCCATAAAGTCACATATCAGAAAGTGATGCGAGGGGAGTCAGACCACCTGTAGCGACACACTCGCATCAGCAACAGCGGCACGGAGAAAACTATGGGAATACTTACTAGTGGTACTCAAGGTAACTTTTGAAACTCGCTCAACACCTTTTGAAACTCGCTTAAACGCTTTAAACTCTCGGCTAAAGCCTCAACAAACGGCACCTCAATTCAAAGTCAGGCAAGTGCTGCAGGGCGGACCTTGAAACGCTATGCCTCCTACTCGTCAACGTGTGCGTTGTTCTGCAAGACTTTGAGCTGATGCTCGTGTGCACTCGATGGATCCTCCAGCACCCTTCGCACCTTCTTCTGGAAAGTCCAAGCACCCTTCCGACTCATCTTCGAGCCGCTTGTCCGCCCTCCACCTTGAATCGTATTCTTCTCTTGTCTTCTTCGATTGCTCATTCGCTCGGCTCTGCTCAAGTTCGCGTTTCGCTGGAATCCCTGTGACCTAAGTGATTCATTGCTGCACTCTCACTACCAATGTCGAGTTCAAATCAGTCGTCTTCCTGCGTCTGTTGCTTTTGACCTTGAATCATATTCTTCTCTTGTCTTCTTCGATTGCTCGTTCGCTCGGCTCTTTGTGCCCAAGTTCGTGTTTCGCTGAAATCCACATGGCCCCAGTGATTTATTAGTGGTACTCAAAGTAACTTTTGAAACTTGCTTAACACCTCTTGAAACTCGCTTAAACACTTCAAACTCCCGGCTAGAGTATGACAGAACTCACTTAAGACTGACAGAAATAAGGTTGAAACATGTTTGGCGCACATCGGCACAAAGTCGGACATTCAAACACTTAGGATTTTTGAGGTGTACATAGGAGGACAAAAGCGCTGTAGATACGGTGACTTCATCTCGAAGTGTTTTGGATGTCTACAAGACAATAAAACTGCCCCGACGAGGGACAACGACCGAGATAATTCTAATTCACCATCATCAGCAGATTCAATATGATTGATATTACCACTAAGTATACATGAAGTTTCTAGAAACACAGAAGGAAACCAGCAATTACTGAAAAACAAGAACAATGAGACACTGTCACCACTTTGAAGGCCAGGCATGGAGGATTGGAGATGGGAATCTCATCTTCCCACAAAACGGTGGCCATGCAGTAATCCAGTTCATCCCAAGCATAACATCGGGACCGCCCGCGATCTCGAACTCAACATCGGTGGCGAGAGTACAGCAATAAATCACTGGGGCCATGTGGATTTCAGCGAAACACGAACTTGGGCACAAAGAGCCGAGCGAACGAGCAATCGAAGAAGACAAGAGAAGAATATGATTCAAGGTCAAAAGCAACAGACGCAGGAAGACGACTGATTTGAACTCGACATTGGTAGTGAGAGTGCAGCAATGAATCACTTAGGTCACAGGGATTCCAGCGAAACGCGAACTTGAGCAGAGCCGAGCGAATGAGCAATCGAAGAAGACAAGAGAAGAATACGATTCAAGGTGGAGGGCGGACAAGCGGCTCGAAGATGAGTCGGAAGGGTGCTTGGACTTTCCAGAAGAAGGTGCGAAGGGTGCTGGAGGATCCATCGAGTGCACACGAGCATCAGCTCAAAGTCTTGCAGAACAACGCACACGTTGACGAGTAGGAGGCATAGCGTTTCAAGGTCCGCCCTGCAGCACTTGCCTGACTTTGAATTGAGGTGCCGTTTGTTGAGGCTTTAGCCGAGAGTTTAAAGCGTTTAAGCGAGTTTCAAAAGGTGTTGAGCGAGTTTCAAAAGTTACCTTGAGTACCACTAGTGTTGTTACTACATAAATAACGTCAAATTAAATGAACTGAACTCGACATTTTAGAATTGAGCATCCCTTAAGTCGATCCGTTACTTACGCGATATTTGAGTCCCTCAGTGATCTGTTTGAGCTTTGAGAGACAGTGAGCTCCCATAATCGGTCTCGAAATAGAATCTTACAATGTGAAACCTACCCATTGTTGTGAGGGTTTCATGTAAATGATCAAGGTAGTACTCCAATGACCCATTCGGCATCCAGGGGGAAACCAATGCTCGAAATGGACCAAAACCTGTTATGGTACCATGTGTTGGAATCCGACGAATCCGAAAGAGAGAGATGCGAGGAAGTGATAGCAAAGGGGGAGAAAGGAGAGTTGGCCGAAGACTAGGGCCAGATGAAGGATATCAACTGCGAGCGAATCCAAAAGGGAAAGTCGAATGACATGTCACTGTCAGCAAGAGTTTCTGATTCATTTAAAGTATATTTTGTTTATATCAAAATGTTCCTGGCACGCTCACCTTAAAAGCTGAGGAACCAGCACACAAACATCTCAGTTTCAAATCAAATACTGAGATGTACATTTTCTTCTTCTTTTGTAATGTTTGACCAGAGGTCTAATGTCTTGGTAGATTCATACCTTTGTCTAGGTAGAAGCATTGTTAATAAAAGAGTTTCGAATCAAATACTGAGATGTTTGTACCTTTATCTAGCTTTGCTTGAACTTCTCGCTTCTACGAATGAGAGGTTATGAGCCCTGCCCTGGCCATGGACATAATGCTCCCCACTACCAGTTCATCCCTATTCAATGTACCCAAGTTAGCTGAAGACAGCACAAATTGGATCACCTACAAAGAATGTACATTAATGGTGATTGGAGCATGAGGTTTGATGCATTATGTGGACAGCTGGGCAGCACAACCAATACCGTTCATAGTAGATGTGAAGACAGGCACTCTGATGAAACTGGATGGCACTGTGCCTACTCAGACAGAGATCGACGACCTCAACAAGAAGCTAGATGAATACTATCAGCATAACTCGTTAGTAAAGCAGCAGGTATTCAGCACCATCATGAATCACCTACTGCTGTGAGTACAGAAATTTGCAGCTGCATCTGATGTCTGGAAAGAGGTATGCCAGATCCATGAGGGCAAAATGGAACTAGTGCAGATTGACCTTTGCTGAAGACTCCAGGAGACACAATGCAATGAGAGCGGAGACGTATGGGCACATTTTAGTGAGATGTTGCGCCTCTGTGAGTCACTTGTGGGAATGGGGGCATTGATCAATGAAAAGGACTTCTATGCCATCATACTCAGCTCCCTTCCAGAATCATATTGACCTATCCTCTCATCGATCAATGCAGCAGCAAAGATCACCATGGAACCGCTGAGCACCTATGAGCTTGTTAATGTCATTACCGAGGAGTATGAGCATCGCTTATTCACTGAGTGTTGTCCATCAAAGAGGGGCACCAACTCAGCTCTTTCAGTGTGAGCAAACAAGCCCAAGTCAAAAGGAGCAGATGGTGCAGCCCCCACCTACAACTCTGATGTGGTCTGCCAGAATTGTGACTGAAAGGGCTATTACAAGAGTGACTGCTGGAGAAAAGGGGGAGGAAAAGAGGGTCAGGGACCAAAACAAAAGCAGAGACGACAGACACATACCCAAAAGTACACTGCAAATGCAGCAAAGGAGTCTGAGGCCACTGATAACTACACTTTTGTGACATCAGACCTCGCGAGCATTGCCAAGAGCATGCATGTACCTGTTGAGTGCCATGGAGCTATTGTAGACTCCAGCATGACATCCAATTTCTGCCCTGACAGATCCAGATTCACCAATTTTGTCAAGATCACCCCCCAGAGAGTCTATACAGCAAATGGCTCCATTGTCAATGCTACAGGACATGGAGACATGAAAATAGACTTACCCTTAGGTGTGAAATGCACCAGTGTCACCCTCAAGGACACGTTGTGTGCCCCCACAATGGCATTCATGCTCATCTCCACAAATCGAATCACATCCACAGGTCTGGCTGTACTGTTTGAAGGCACAATGTGCAAGATCCTCTCAGATGGTCCAAAATGCAAGGTCATCACCAAGATACCACAGGTCGAAGGCCTGTATAGTGTGGTGACTAAGGCCCATCAGCAGCATCATGCACACATAGCAAAGGAGTGACTCACACTGGCTCAACTGCATCGGTGGTTAGGACATGTAGGTCAAAGCTCACTTGCTGAGGCTGTAAAGAAAGGCCTGGTTGTGGGAGTGGATCTAGACCCAGAATCCAAGCCTGAATTTTGCAATACCTGCATAAAGGTGAAGTCAGTTCAACAGAGTTTCCCCAAAGAGTCAAAAATGTGGGTACTTAGCTATGCGGAGCTAGTTTATATGGATCTCTGGGGACTGGTGCAAACAACAAGTCTGGGCGGCTGCAAGTACTATATCAGCTTTATGGACAATTTCACATGCCAAATGAGGCTTGAATTCCTCAAACAGAAGAGTGATGCACTTACTACTTTCAAAGCCTATGAGGCTTGGGTCGCATGTCAGTTGCCAGGCGCACGCATATAGAAAGTCTGTTCGGACCAAGGAGGAGAGTATATGAGTGCTGAATTCAAAAGGCATTTGCATCAGCAAGGGATCGAGCAACAACTCACTGTACACAACTCACCTCAGCAAAATGGTGTTGCTGAATGCCTCAACTGAACTCTGGTCAAGCATGCATGAGCCATGCTCCTAGGGAAGGACATGCCAAAATATCTGTGGGCTGAGGCAGTTAATTATGCCACATGGTTAAAGAACTGCCTACCTTCAAGGGCCATACCAGGCAGCATGCCCTATGAGTTGGTATCCAAGTCAAAACTGGACTTATCCTGGGCACATGAGTTTGGTACTACCATTTTTGTTCATATGCTGGAGGCAGGAAAATTAGAGGCAAAGGCAGAAGAGGCCATCTTCATGGGGTTAGATGTCGAAAGCAAGGGCTATCATGTCTATTGGCCAGGCAGGCACCATGTTAGTGTGGAGAGGAACATCACCTTCAAGCTGATCCCAGCTGCTGATGGAATGCTGGATGAGGGGGAGTTGCTATCCCCTGGTGATGTTGACCCACCTCTTAGCGTCCAGCCCATATCCATCTCACCACAACAGCCACCACAGCCATCTATCCATCAACCACCTCAGCCATCTACTCCTCCTCTTTGACCTCCTTCTCCAACCAGACCAACAAGGACCAGACCAGCTCCAGGGTACTACAAGGTGCTGAATGAGGGCCACACAATTGCCCTAGCCATGGAGGATCTAGCAGAAGTGACAGTGGTAGACTTAATGGATGAGGAGAACCATATTCACCTTGCCTTAGCAACCACAGAGCCAGAACCAACCCTCCAGCAAGCCCTGAATGGCCCAGATGGAGTTGAGTGGCAGGAAGTGCTAGACTATGAGATAAGTCAGCTTGAGAAGCTGGGGACCTGGGACATAGTGGACCCACCTCAAGGCACAAATATCATACTCTGCCACTACATCCTAGCAATGAAGCGAGGACCTGATGGAGAAAATTTGAAGCTGCGGGCCTGCCTTGTTGCAAATGGGTGTAGACAGAAGCTTGGGGTCAACTACTTCGACACTTTTGCACCCACTGCCAGCATGAGCACCATCCACACAGTCCTAGCAATGGCAACTCAGTGAGACTGGGAGATACACCAAGTCAATATCAAGAGTGCTTACCTGTATGCAAGCATCCAGGAAGAGATATACATGCGCGCACCACCTGGCTACCTGAAAGGGGAGCAGCAAGGGAAGGTGTTGCAGCTGAAGAGGAGCTTACCTGGGTTGAAGCAGGCAGGATTTGAGTGGGCCAAAGAGCTAGCAGGAGTATTCCTGAAGCTTGGGTTCAGCAGATCGAAGGTTGACCAAGCCATCTACTACAGACACACCTCCAATGAGCACATGGTCATTATGGTGTCCATTGATGACATAGCTGTGACCGCGAACAATGCAGCACACATCCATAAGTTCAAGTCCCAGCTCCAGCAATTTTTTGAAATATTGGACCTGGGAGAACTAAAATGGTTGTTAGGATTGAAGGTAATGCATAATAGAGTTGCTCATACCCTCACCTTGTCCCAGAAGGTGTATGTCATGACAATAGTCAAATGGTTTTGACTCAGTGATGCCAAGAACATGCAGAATCCAATGGAGCCTGCAGTCATCCTGTCCACAGAGCAATCTCCTGCTACTCACACCCAGATTGCCGATATGTGAGATGTGCCATACCAGCGGGCCATAGGCTCGCTAATGTATGCAGCCACCAGCACCCGACCCAACATTGCATTCATAGTCACAACCTTATCACAGTTCATGTGAAGTCCTGGTAGAGCGCACTGGGAAGCAGTGAAATGCGCCCTACATTATCTCAAGGCCACAGATGATATGGAACTTACCTTAGGTGGCACAGATGGAGGCCTAGAAGCCTTCGTCAATGTGGATTGGGCCACCCAGCCCCATAGACATTCAATGTCAGGCTACATGGTCATGCTGAATGGAGGCCCTATAGCCTGGAGCGCAAGGAAACAGCCATTAATTGCTTTGTCCACAGCAGAAGCAGAATATATTGCACTCACCAGCATGGTCAGATAACTCCTGTTCCTCCAGCTCCTCATCACTGAGCTCTATGAAGCTCCCACTCTCCCTATCCCTATTTGGTGTGACAATCAGGCCACCATTGTGTTAGCGTCAACAGGCAAGTTCCACTCTCAAACAAAACATATTGACCTATGGTATCATTTTGTCCGCAGTCACGTGAAGGACGGCACATTCTGACTCGTATACTGTCCAACAGACGACAATATAGTGGATGCATTCACCAAAGTGTTGCCTTGCCCAAGGCTCCAGTGCCTGTAAAGGATGATAGTTTTGGATAATGCTCGAGGGGGAGTGTTGGAATCCAACAAATCTGAAGGAGAGAGATGCGAGGAAGTGATAGCAAAGGGGGAGAAAGAAAAGTCGGCTGAAGACTAGGGTCAGATGAAGGATATCAACTGCAAGCGAATCCAAAAGGGAAAGTCAAATGACGTGTCAGTGTTGGCAAGAGTTTCTGATTCATTTAAAGTATATTTTGCCTATATCAAAATGTTCCTGGTGTGCTCACCTTAAAAGCTGAGGAACCAGTGCACAAACATCTCAGTTTTGAATCAAATATTGAGATGTACATTTTCTTCTTCTTCATAATGTTTGAGCGGAGGTCTAATGTCCTGGTAGATTCATACCTTTGTCTAGGTAGAAGTGTTGTTAATAAAAAAGTTTCGAATCAAATACTGAGATATTCGTACCTTTATCTAGCTTCACTTGAACTTCTCACTTCTATGAACGAGAGATTATGCCACTGAAGACTTGAAAAAATCTCTGCACATCTATTGCAGCAGACAAGGTATCTTCATATCTGGTATAACCCTGTGATTGCACGTGAGCATATAACCTGACACTCAGTAATGTTGTATGGAGCCAGGGAAAGAGGTCTCTATGTCTTGTCTTATTAATACTGGTTGCCCTACATACTCAATTGTAGCTGGAATATTATATCCCCATGATCCATTGTAAAGACTACAATCTAGCTAGAGTGATAGTGGACTAACACCTAGACTAGTATATGTCAAGTGCTTGCCTAGCTGCTATACTTGCAGTGCAAGAACGTTCGACCTGAGGGGTTGCTGGTGAATATACTTCGTCAAGTGCTGAAGTGAGACGTGTGATACCCTTATAAGGTGATGCCGATGATAGCAGTAGCGATGCTGCTGGTAGTGCTGTGAATCCCGTGTATGCCGATGCTAAGCGCCTGGCAAAAGATGGATACTGACGATACCATGGGGAGCACTAGTGATGAGCGCTATGATAGCGTGTACCGATAACTGTGATTGCACTGTATGCCGAGGGACAGCGATGAGCAACAGCATGATGACAATAATACCAATGCTTAGTGATGATAGCAGTGATGATTGCATCTAGGGCGAAGTCTGTTAAAGGATTCTTAGAGATATTTGGATTTTCAAGGAAGATGTATTTCCAGATAGCAATAGCAGTAGCAGTATGGGAATTCTGTCTAATGAATGATATGATATAAGAAAATGATTGTAAGTGACTTCTCCTACCGCTGTATGGTAGAAGGGGAGTGTCAAACAGAGGAGAAGTCAGCAGTCTTTTATCATACATCATAAGTACACGGAATCGATAGGTGAGAATAGTAGCGAGTATGCGAGACTTAGCCATAGCAATATGTAATAGTGCTGCATGTGCTGCGGCACATGTTCTACATGTAATAAGGCTTGCTGTGGGATTTAGCAGCAGTAGATGGGGAATGTACTATGCACCAAATGGAACTAGTTGGCATGGCATGGGCATTCGATGGGCATCAGCTCATTGAACATGGCTTGGTACTGTGGCATGGTAGTCCAGCAAGAGTGCGGTAACCTTGGTATTGATAGTGTTAGGGTTAGGGGTGGTTGCGCTATGCAGTATAGGGGCTAGACAATAATGGAAATGGACTTATGCAAGGCTAGCGCCAGCTAGACTGTCACACCGTTTGATCTTTTGAATATGTGGAAATGAAAATGCCTGTAGTTCGATGGAGTGCCAGTGGGCACCACAGGATTTATAATATAATAGCTCGCTTGCCATGGTACTAGGATAAGATTCAGAATGTGCAAAGGGGTTCCATGAATTAACAAATTTAAAATTGTCCGATATGAATAACTTATGTTTAGACATCAGAAATACGTCACGCACCTACTGTGAATGAACACTAGGCCCTGGAGAATGATATAAGTTTAAAGATTTATATGCAAGGCAAAGTTCCTCCCCAAATGTCAGATACGCTGAACCGGCATTTCACATTCACGCACAGTGTGGAATATATATAGCCCAGGAATACATAGATATATTTATTACCACCGGATCACATGATTATTAACTAAGCCGATTACCAATATTTGTCATCATTACACTCGGATCTAGTATTTCAGACCACAGTACTAGTGTGATTATCAACAACTACTGACAGAATGGAGCTTGTAAGGTTCTTCGTTGCTCCGAGTCTGTGATACACTGATCAGAAAAAGACCCATAATTTTCGCTTGTTAAAGAGAAATTTGATGCTTACGGTGAGCTTACGGCGCTGCTAATGGAGCAACACAATTGGTGGAAAAAGCAGTACAATATGGATTACGAACTACCTCTGACTATACTATATTTGTGAAGTTCGAGCAGGAGGTCTCTTTTAGATGGCACTCTTTAGCGTGTTTGATTGATTTCTCACCTTGTATCTGCATCAGGAAACCTCCTGCTCTTCAGCACATCACTGACTACCCGGTGGTCACTGGTCCACCACTCACTACTCTGTCGGACCGTCCTGTGCAATGAACACACTCTAATTTAAACATACAGGTTTGATACTTTCAGGGATACCAACGGTCTGATGATGTCGTACTTGTTCTATTTTTCTTCTCAGGCTACAACTTGCTTTGTCCTGGGTCCCAGTGGAGTGCTATGGGGTGCTTGGCATGACACCCTCACAAAAAAATTGCCTTCGCCTGGCCTCCCCTGCCATCATGGCTACGAAATATGAAGTCTGAGTTGTTGATAGCAAATCTATCACTAACTTACCTCCCTCATGTAACACAATAGGGACGTTCAAAGTTGAGCGCCCATGCCCAATGCCTATGCCCATGACCCCTTCACCCATGGGACGTCACCTAAAATGTAGTTTGCATAATTAGATAATACAAACATAAATCTAAAAATTAACAATTAGCTGTCACCTTGTACTCACTGTCACATTAATCAGATCTGTGCATATGGCGAAGAAAAAGGATAGCGGCGTCACAATTCCGGAGATTGTTTGGACCGACGACTTAGTCTGGCAGCTATTGGCGCAGATTGAGTTATCAGAGAACAGAGTCGTGCTTCTAGGCAAGCAGAAGAAGGGTGAGGTGAGTGAGTTAAAGTTGTTATATGATACGAGATATGATGTTTCTGTGCCAGAACATGTCAGGTGATAGCAAAGTGACTGTATATCAGTGCATGGCAGCTTCTGTTTTCCTGCAATTACACAGCCAGAATGCTGTTGCAATGGGGGACCAAGTCAAATGAAAGTATGAGTAGTGAGTGTTGTGCTTCTCTCATTATTTTCTACCTTACAAGTCCATCATGCAGCTTAACGAAAAAATACAAGGTGCATGCTCAATGTCTCCGGACAACTGGTGAAGGTGTCCAGTCTGATGTGAATGGCAACATCTCTGACAACAAATTTTTCGAATGCTATGTCCCTGCTGATGGACCTAATACGACCACAACTCTGAGGGCACAGTGTATTTGGGGTATGTTACTTATGTTTCTCAGAATAATTCTAACATTATGCAGATGAGATTTTCCAGCAATTCCAATTCTTTCCTGTGTTACGACTGGGATGGGCTCGTTGAACGACGGTTCAAAAGAGAACAGCGGTCGTTAACGTATCAACGCTTTACGTAGAAAAGACTACGACATTGTCAGACGACACAGATAGTTTCGTGCTAGGTGCAGTACGAAACTGGCTGAGTCGAATATAATCGTGTTCAGACTAAGACTTAGGAGTGCTAAGACTTAGAAGATGACTTCACAAGACGACTAGAGTTGAGAGGCTCTAGTGAAGGATGTTCCAGGTAAAACCCAGTAAGATTCAAGTAAGGAATCTACAAGTACAAGAAGACCTTTAAATACTAAAGTACGTAGGTAGCTTTAGGGCAGGTCTATGAGTCAATAGAACGTAGTGGAACATGACAGAATGGTAGAGTCAATAGGTATGATGTCAATAGAAGTCCGTAGAATGTTGTGGAACATAAAAGAGAAAAGTAGAACGTACAGTCAAGTGACTGTGAGAGAAGTAGGACAATCATATGATCGTGTGAGAATACAACCGTAAAGGTAATCGTGACATAAGCAATGAAAGGGAAAATGAATAGGGGCATACAACGATTGTAACATTACCCCCATCGTTAGGGTGAAGACACCGCTCTTCACTCACTTTGATTGGCCCAGTAGATAGGGTCGTCAGAGATGAAGTGTCTGTCTTCATCGAAGTCGTTTTCGATAGCGCAGGCCTCGTCTTGCTCCTGGCAATGATGTGCATATTTTTCATCTTCTTCTAACTCCAAGGCAGCTAGTGCGCTGTAGAAGTCGGGGTGGCAGAAGTCTTTGTAGGGGAACCCAACATCCTTGCCTTTCAACAAGGGACAATAAATGGACAGATGTCCGGGGGTGATTGTATGGCAATACACACAGTGATATTCCTCGCAGTTCTTGTGTCGATGACCGACACCGTTGCAGAGGCGGCAGGTGCGATTCGCATCGGGGTTGGAAGCGGATGCACGGAGAGGAGGGGCGACAGCGACATGACTGTAAGCAGGGTCTTGACTTTGCGAGCAGCGTCTCTTTCCCGCTGCTTTAGTTTTCTTAATTGGGTGCGTGTCATACGGGATGATGGCTCGAAAGGGGCGTTTACCCTTATTATGTGGTTCAGGTACTGGTCGTACCTCTTCTTCATTTTCTGCAGCGGCAATAAGCTCACTGCGCGACGATGGTGATGTAGCCCCCAATGTTGCAATGGGGACAAATTCAGGTAGCTCTACCACAACAGGTGGGAGCTTTGGCGATTCAGGAGCCGGGGAGTATAACCCGGCAGGGTGTTCTTCCGTCCACGTTCTCACGACTTCTGGGGACGGGGCACGAGCGCAGTGGTCATCGGGAGGTGTAGTTTGATTCTGGAGAATAGTGTCGATGGGATTTACAGTACGAGGAGGTGGGGTCGGAGGCATCTGATCTCTTAGGACGTTGACTACATCATTAATAGCGTCTCGTGCCTCACGAGAGGTTTTGACTGTTTCTTGGATGCTGGTGACGATGGCAGAAGTGGTTTCGGTAGCACTTTGGACTGCGGCCAGCAGACCCACAAGGTTGCTAATAGTAGAACGAGGATTTGCAGGGAAGGTGGTATCCGTGAGAGCAATGCGGCTTGACTCGACCGCAACGTCCGGACTATGAGGTCTAAGAACTCCTGCTGACCTTTCATTAACAACTCGTATGCCTTGTCTAAGGTCTTCCTCAAAACCACGAGGCAGCAGACAAAGAGCATGAGTCCTAATGCATTTCTGAAGGTGCATAAGGCTAATGCGAACTTCGGGCTTGGTGACTCTCCTTGCCCATTGCTCCATGAGAATGGCGTTACGGATGATATGGATGACGAGAGAGGCTGCAAAGGCATCTCTCCTGATGACAATATTGTCGACTTCGATGGCGTACTCTTCACACATGAGCACGGCTTCGATGAAAGTGTATTCTTCGAGGTCGTCGATGTAGCGGGTGAACCGCTCTGTGTTGGTGTCGCAGTCATGGTCTTCTGCGGGGGTGGTGATGACTGCAATGGGATGAGCATAATTGTGAGCGATGGGGGAGTGGTGGCAGACTGGGGTGATGAGGGCATCGGTGGTGTCGGTGAACTGGGAGATAGACGATTCTGTGATTTCTGATGTGGAGGCATTAGGGGATGCTGGGGTCGATGGGATGTAAATGGCGGAAGGCATATAGTTCGAGTATCGAGTAAGAGATGATTGATGATAGTGGTTCGGGTTGAAGGGCCACTTCACAGGTTATGTCGCTTTTTATATGCTTTCAAGACCCGCTCGGCATTTTCCAAGTTTGCCTCCGGTAGCCACTCGTTGTCAGCTGATGAGTATCCCTTCCACGTCACCAGGTATCTTCGGCACTTGCCATTTCCTTTATGGGAGAGTATTGCTTCCACTTCGTATTCTTCTTCTTCTTCGATAACATCGGGGGCTGGTTCTAGGAAGTTCGGACCGTGTACGTCGTTTTCGCTATAGGATGATAGTTGGGAAGCATGGAACGTGTCATGGATCTTCCACTGCTTCGGAAGCTTTAGTTTGAAAGTGATGGGCGATAAGACTGCGGTGATCGGGAATGGTCCGTATCGTTTCAGTGCGAGCTTCTTCGAAGGTAGTTTCAGGCGTAAGTTCTCCGCTGATAACCAAACTTTATCTCCTATCTTCCACGGGGTGTACTTCTGCCCATAGGATCGTTCTGCCATCTTTGCATGGCGAGGTTGTGACACGAGATTGCTTCTTCGCGAATCTTCTGTAACATTCTGACGCGTTCTTCAGCAGTCGGTACTGTAGAATCGGGGATCAAGTGTGGGATGGCATGCGGCTCATATCCCATCATCAAGAAGAATGGTGATGCATTCCGTGCATCATGTTTTCGGTGATTGTGTACGAATTCTGTGATTGGTAGGTGTTCTACCCAATCTTCGGGGTTATTCCGGCAATATATTCGGAGGTACATCTCTAATTCTTGGTTAAGACATTCGGTCTGGCCATCTGTCTGCGGGTGATATGCAGTGGATGGTGCGATGTCATATTCCAGGAGTCTTGCTAGCTCTTTCGAGAACCTGGATAAGAATTGCGGGCCTCTGTCTGATATGACTTTGTCATGGAGCCCGAATCTTCTGTATACATGTTTCAAAAATAGTTTCACTACTCCTTCCGATGTGATTGTTTTGTTGCATGGAGTGATAATTAACCCCTTCGTAAGCCCGTGGTCGACCATGACCATAATACTGTCAAAGCCCCCGGAGGAAGGGAGATCAGTGATGAGATCAACAGACAATTGGGCGAATGGGCACATCGTGGAAGATGGGATCGGGGTGAGGGGCAGTCGGACCGGATGAGTATCCGCCTTCATCTGCTGGCACAAGGCACAGCCATCAATGTATTTCCGAATGTATGAACCCATACCAGGCCACCAGGCTTCCCGTTTGACGAGTTCTTCAGTCTTGAAATGGCTGGGGTGGCCTGCGGTAGGGTGATCATGGTATCTAGCAAGAATCTTGGGGTGGTGTACCAGCGGGATATAGGCACGATCCTTATAGTACAAAATATCCTTGTCAATCCACCAATCGGACAGCGCCAATTTCATTGGTGGGAGACATACACCATCAAGGGCGTCAGAGGCGACTTTAAACACTGGGTCATCCAGTGGGTCTGAGGAGCGGAGGGTGTCGGCGAGGTCGACGTCAAGTAGTCGTACAAACATCGAATCAGGGAGGAGGACCTGGTCTGCATTATCGTCCTTCCCTGTCCCATGGTCTGGCCGGCGTGACAATGCGTCTGGCACAGCTAGTTTACTTCCTGCCATATGGTGGAGTTCCAGATCGTATTCTGATAAGAACATCTGCCAACGGGCCTGACGACATGTCAGCTTCTGGGCTGTGTTAAAATAGAGCAGGTTCTTATGATCAGTGAAGACGATGATCGGGTGAGGGTTTCCTTCCAAATAGTGTCTCCACTCCGCAAGCGCACGAATAACCGCAAGCAATTCCCTATCAAATATCTGATAGTTTCGCTCTGCTGGATTAAGGGATTGCGAGAGGTAAGCACAAGGGTGATAGACACCATTTTCATCAGTCTGAAGGAGAACTCCCCCTGTAGCCACGAGGGATGCATCAGTAGCGATAGCGAACTGTTTTGTTGGGTCTGGGTTACGTAGTACCAGTTTCGTAGTGAATGCGCATTTTAATGCATCGAAAGCGCCTTGTTCTTTGTCGGTCCAGACAAACTTGTTATCCTTCTTTGTGAGATCCACCAAGGGTCGCACGATATCTGAGTAATGTGGGACGAATGATCGATAGAAGTTGCAGAATCCCAGGAACGAGCGAACTTCTGAGACATTCTTCGGTACTTCCCACTTCCTAATCCCTTCCACTTTCTCGATATCCGATGTGACCTGCCCGGGGCGGATAACCATTCCGAGATACTCGACTTCTTCGGCATTGAAGGTACACTTCTCTGGTTTACAAAATAGCATCTCCTTTCGTAATTTCTCCAAGATCCGCTGTGTCCTCTTTCTATGTTCTTCCAAATCATTCGAGAATATGAGGAGATCGTCCATATAGACGATAAGCCAACCTTCATTCAGCTCTTGTTGGAACGTGCAGTTCATATACGCCTGAAATGTTGCCGGTGAATTACATAACCCAAAGAACATGACGTTCGGCTCATAGAGTCCGAACTCCATCGTAAAGGCCGCCTTCCATCTATCATCAGGGTGGATCCGAATATTATTATACCCCGATCGGATGTCCATCTTCGTGAAATACTTAGCCTGATGAAGGTGTGCGATGAGCGAAGTTGGTAGTGGAAGGGGATAGGCATTCTTTATGGTCCATTTGTTAATATACCGGTAGTCTTGTGTAGGCCTGAGGTCTCCGCTTTTCTTTCCAACAAAAAAGAATCCACTCGCTTGCGGGGATTTCGATTCCGAAATGAATCCCTTAGCAAGGTTCTTGTCTATGAAGGTTTTCACAGCTTCCCATTCCTTTGGTAATAGCGGATAAATCTTCGAGACCCTAGGGACATATCCAGGTTTCGTTTCGATACGGTGGTCGGTTCCGGGTCGTTCGGGTGGTAGATGGTTAAGGCCGTCTTTGGCGAATACGTCAGCGAAGTCGTGGAGATAAGCAGGTACGAGTTCTTCAAAACTCTTCTTCTTTGCTTCTTTCTCTGCCGTGGCAAACTCCTGCGATTTACTACTGAACTTGGGAGGAGTTGCATGTTGCTCAGCGTGAGAGGTGCCATCGCGTGTAAGAGGGGTGTCCATAGAGACGTCTTCTATAATCCTGACCATTTCACCATTGAGTGCGTATTCCACTAGGAACTCTCCTTCTTCTAAGGGGTAATCTGCGACTTCTCTCACCGGTTCTTCGAGGGCGTCCATCCAAACGTCATCTTTTGTGTCAAAGTTTGGTGGGGGGTCATCATCCTCCATAGGTATTAGTGGTGGTACCAGTGTCGCTTCTTCATCAGGGATCTCTTCGATTGAGGCAAAGGGAGGGGGCATGGGGTCTCGGCGTTCTGTACTAACGCTTCATTCTGCCTTCCTCTTCCCTTTCCTCTGATCATCAATTGGTCGCTGTTCTTTGACAGCGGGCACTGGGCGGAATGATTCTTCTAGCTCCGCCTTCCTTTTATTCTTCTTCTGCTCATCTATGGGCCTCTGTTCTTTGACAGCAGGCTTTGGACGGAATACTTCTTCTAGCTCCATCATCCTCTTCTTTGGTCTTAATATCGGTGATATCGGTCTCAGTGGTAAGATGACCCTCGGCGTTGGTGGCATGGGCTTTATGTCTTCTTTCATCAGAGACGATGGTCTTGGTGTTTCTTCTGGACGCGGTAAGGGTGCTCCTTTGGGCGTCTCATCAATGTTACAATCGTCGTACGCCCCTTATTCATTTTCCCTCCACTTATGTCACTATTACCTTAACGGTTGTATTCTTACACGGTCAGATGACCTTACCTTTACGGTTGTACTCTTACACGATCAGCTGATTGCCTCCTTTCTCTCACAGTTACTTGACTGTACGTTCTATTCTGTTCCTTCCTATTCTATGACATTCCATGGACTTCTGTTGACTCATACATTCCATGATGTTCTATCACATCCTATTGACTCACGTCGTTGTATACTATACTCGGCTCTTTACCATTTATATCTGTCTCAAAGCCTGCCCTAAAGTCTCTATGTACTTTAGTATTTAAAGGCTCTCCTGTACTTGTAGATTCCTCACTTGAATCTTACTGGGTTTTACCTGGAGCATCCTTCGCTAGAGCCTCTCAACTCTAGTCGTCTTTGTGAAGCTGTCTTCTAAGTCTTAGCACTCCTAAGTCTTAGTCTGAACACAGTTATATTCGACTCAGCCAGTTTCGTACTGCTCTCAGCACGAAACTATCTGTGTCGTCTGACAACGTCGTAGTCTTTTCTACGTAAAGCATTGATACATTAACGACCGCTGTTCTCTTTTGAACCATCGTTCAACGAGCCCATCCCAGTCGTAACAGTCAACCTCTATGGGTTGTGGTTCGAAGCCCTTCAAAGGGGGGCCTTCGGTTATTGGGCTCACTTTTCTAAGCCTTGACTGAGCCCATCGAGGTGTTGTATCGGGGCAGAAGAAGGGTTTAAACTTATTACCTTTCCTAGCATTGTCGATACTTCTTTCAACCTCCTTTGATCGCTCGGTTGCTGGGAGCTTCAGCGTTTCTGCTGCCCAGTCGATAATAGGGTTCATGGCCTTTAGCCAAGGGATACCGAGGAGTATCTGATCGCGTCTTCCTAACCGCATGATATTGAATTTCCCAAACATGACACGCTCATCTATCTTGACATGGAGCATGCAGTACCTGGAAATCAGTCCTCCTTTTGAGTAGCTGTCGTCGGCGGTGGTTACGGCAAAGGGCTTCTTAAGGGGGTGGGTTCGGATGCGGTGGTCTTTGACGAACTGGTCGGAGATGAATGTTCCGGCTGCTCCAGAATCAATGACTGCTGTGGTGTCGACTGGATCTTTACGGACTCGGGAGTAAAGGGTAATGGGGATGCACATTTCTTTCCTTTCTCCTACTTTGCGTACAAGTCGTAAAGGCCTAGTGGGGAAGTCTATCGTCGATGACATAGCTTCCCAAATTAAAAATCCTCAGCAAGTCTTCTGGCTTCTTCCACTTCCATATCGGTATCTTCTTCCTCGATCTCCTGTTTCCTAACAGGGACCTTCTTCTTCGGGCACTTGTTTGCGCGGTGTCCCATCTGGGTGCAGTGGAAACACTGGCCTTTCTTCATGTACTCGCGGCGGTCCGCGTCAGTAAGGCGATCGACCTCCATGGCATCGGGGTCAGATCTCTTGGAGTTAGGGACGTACTTATGTCCATTCTTCTTCTTTCCATTCCTGTCTCCTTTCCTTACTGCAGAGTACCTCTCCCAGTTAGCGTTTTGGATGATGGCAGCGGAGATATAGGTTTCGATGGTTATGGGGACAGTCTCCATCTGACAGATGGCGTGCTGGAGACCGGGTTTCAACCCTTGCTCAAAGAAATAGATGAGAGCTGTGCTCTCTTTGAGGGCCGATTCGGCCATAAGGGTACGGAATTCGGCGATATAATCCGTAAGGTTCCCGGCGTGCTTGATGCGTCCAATCTTAGTCATGGCGCTAACCTTCTCGTCGGCGGTGACAAACGAGGCTTTGAATTGCTTCTCGAAATCTTCAAACTTCCCCCACGCTTCTCCTGCTTCGAATACCTTCGAATAGAAGTTCAACGCCCATGCTCCTGCCGTCCCATTCTTCATGTAGGCAAGGGCGGTGGCGATCTGCTTCTGATCGGTGTCGTAATATCCAGCATTAATAGCGAAGTAAGTCTTTACTGAGTATAGCCATCTCTTGGCATCGGCTGGGGTTCCATCGAATTGTGTGGGTAACCCTGCCTTGAGTTCGGGCGATGTGATCTTTACTGGGGTAGGGGTGGACCCGGACATGATGTCTTCGGTGTCGGTGGTACTAGTACGTATTAGTCTAGCTTTGATCTGTACTGCGTTGTGGCAGAATCAGGGTTCGCGTCGTGGCGAGTCTGGCTGATTATCAGTGGTGTTGGGGGTCTGGTGTCGTGGCACTCACAGATAGGTGGCACACGAAAAGACTTGAATCTTTTGTTACGACTGGGATGGGCTTGTTGAACAACGGTTCAAAAGAGAACAGCGGTCGTTAACGTATCAACGCTTTACGTAGAAAAGACTACGATGTTGTCAGACGACACAGATAGTTTCGTGCTAGGTGCAGTACGAAACTGGCTGAGTCGAATATAATCGTGTTCAGACTAAGACTTAGGAGTGCTAAGACTTAGAAGACGACTTCACAAGACGACTAGAGTTGAGAGGCTCTAGTGAAGGATGTTTCAGGTAAAACCCAGTAAGATTCAAGTAAGGAATCTACAAGTACAAGAAGACCTTTAAATACTAAAGTATGTAGGTAGCTTTAGGGCAGGTCTATGAGTCAATAGAATGTAGTGGAACATGACAGAATGGTAGAGTCAATAGGTATGACATCAATAGAAGTCCATAGAATGTTGTGGAACATAAAAGAGAAAAGTAGAACGTACAGTCAAGTGACTGTGAGAGAAGTAGGACAATCATATGATCATGTGAGAATACAACCGTAAAGGTAATCATGACATAAGCAATGAAAGGGAAAATGAATAGGGGCATACAACGATTGTAACATCCTGTCCTCCATCGAATCTTATCTTCTCATCCAAATGTCACTCCGATAGCCATCACCACTGGTGTTGGCCCACAGGGCAGGAAGACTGTGCAAAGGTCATTGGAGAAATGTGGAGCATATGAATAAAGCGAAAGTGGTCGGATGGAGAATTTGCATATTCCCAAGCAATGTGTAGGGTGCCAGCTTTTGCCACAGGGGAGCGCTCTTATAGATAACGAGTTTGTTGAATAGCAAGAATGCAAGATAAGTCACAGTGCAGCTGTGCTGCTGCCTCTTCGAGGGTCACTTCTGGTTGAAACAAAGTATGTAGAACCATAAGCAAGAGATATGAGTGAAGGTATTGCTCGCATGATGTTCGAAAACGGGCCATTGAGTGTGATATGTGTTTTCGGACAGTGTTAAGTGTAGTCAGTTATCATTGATTATATAATACATTCGTTCAAGTACAAAACGGGAAGTGGTATATGGGCGAGGGGGGTCGTGGGCGTAGGCGTTGGGCGTGGGCGCCCAACTTTGAACGTCCCTAATTTCTATGTCCGGCCCATGAGGATTGTCCGTCAAATATAGGCGGCCATCCATATTCTCCTTTCTACCAGCTGGTAAGCAGAAATATACCGCTGTTTTATCTCGCATTCGTGATATTGCCTCCGCCGCAGGTGTCACCCCTTCCTCCATCGACTCGATTGCGCTTCTGGTCTTACAGCTGCATAGTTCCCGTTCCCTCCGTTTCTGCTTATGCGGCTGTAGTAGTCTTTTCAACTAGACCCGACTCAGCTCCTCCGCCAGATGTTAGAGACACATGTGCATTACTATGTAGCTGCATGTCTGTTTTTCTGACGCTGATGCTATGATGACCATCATGTATATGCGGTTGAGCTTTTTTATACAGTGGCCAGGACCCAGGCACGTCGCGTTTGGTCTTCGTTCTGCTTTCCTGAAAGGAAATGGACGACTTTGTTTCATTATTTTCGTGAGAGAAACAGTAAGTGCTGCCGCTGCGTGAATGATCTAGATTCTACACAAGTACATAGTAAACGACGTAACTTTCCTGGCTTCGCTTCGTACTCGTCTGCACAATAAAGGGAAGCCAATGAAGATGCTTAATTCACGCGTACGAAAGGCATAGTATAGCAAGTCGGTGCTGATCTATCTGTATAAGCCTGGTGAGACTGTAAGGACTGGATGTCCTCTACGCCCAGCCCAACGCTTCAGATCAAACTCTAACGGACCTTTCGACGCGTTCCAGACCGTCCACGTGACCTAGTAATGCGAACAGCGTCACAATTCGCATCCGAAAGTCACGCGGATACATTCCTTCTTCCCTTTTCATTACTTCACTGCCGTCGTCAACACATATGCTCCTGGTCCCTATCCCTTACAACAACTTCGTCATCTCTGTCAACCTTCAGTCCCTGTCTCTCGTTAAAGTCATCCTACTCACAATTCACCGTTTTCAAAACCAATATTCGACCCTCATTATTCTACCAAAATCATACTCATTATATCGCCACTCATTCAAAATTTCGTACCATCTTTCCTCTCCGTTCTACGCTACCCTGTCAAGCGCGACGCCACTCTCGTCTGGCTCCATTTTCACATAATTGTTCGGCTCATCCATCACCGAGGACCCTTACTATTTTCACTATATATACCACCCATGTACTCTCGTATCTACAGCGAAACACAGCGTATCGAGCGTAGCGAAGCGAATCCTGCTGTGAGATCCCCGCTCCAAGTATGACAGAAAGTCCACAAGAAAGTCCTCGTCCTATAAAGCCTAGCCTTATCTCTCTTCGTGTTACTTACTAACACATCTCTTATCTCTCTCATTCTGTTCTCTTTTCCCCTTTGAACCACCGCAAGCCTTACAGCCCAGTGCAATCTTTGCGTATGGATGTACCTATGGGGTGAAATTAGTATGGTTCGACCAAGAGAAATGGGCCCATACATTCGCAAACTTCTCGATAACGCTGTCGAATATCCTGAGTGGTTGAAGATATGCATCCTGGAAATTAGATGCATCCTCAAGGTCCGCTGATGCATTTTGCGCGGCAGATGCTCCAGATACCAAATGTCCCGAAAGTGGCTTCATGAGTTTCACAGCCTCATTGGTAACCTGAATCGATTGGGGATCGGCGGCGCCTTGTTCCGCACCAGAGGCAGCCTGATCCTGAACCTGCATGAGAATGTACAGAGAGAAAGCAGAAACTAAACGGTAACATACCTTGATATTTCAAAATACATTACGACGGTTATCTTTCTAACATGATTTCGACTTAAACTCAGACACAATGCTAGGTATACAATTTATTAACTTGCTACCGACTTGATATATGGTTCTATCAATCGCTGGAATATGATCATCGTAATTATAAGCTAGAGATATCCAGTTGATTGACTACAAGAGGGAAAAAGGCTGGATACTCACTCGTACCACTGCTGCCACCGTGTGCCATGTGCCATGAGATAAAACTAGCTCAACACATTCTCTCCCAGTCACTGATGCAGTTCCAGGAAATACCTTTCTTGAAGCGGGTGGTACCCAGAATAAGAGCTGACGATCGAAGAACTCGGTACATGAGTCGAGTCTGATGAGAAGCAAATGAAGTCATCGTTCGTAGTGTTGGGTGTTGGTGGAACGACTGTTAGATATGACTGCCATGTGGAGACGATACTGAACAATCTTCTTTGGCGTGGGCTTGCAATGACCCCCCAATCGCTGCATACCAGTCCGATCATGATATGAATGAGAAATGATGCGAGTTCCATCACACGAGGAGACAGTCGACATTCTTAGTGTGCCCCGCAAGGGTTGCCCAATTGGCTGCCCTGTCACGGCATCCCACAGTCGGACAGTCGCATCGCGCAAACCAGAAACGATGCAAGTCCCATCCAGCGAGAACGAGAAATTGGGATTGGCTCGGATGAGCTCAGGATAGCAGGGACAGTGGTATTCTGAGAGGAAGCAGCGGCAAGAGGGGCAGTCCGGGGAGTCAGAGTAGTTGTCGACATCCTCGCAGTAACAGCGGCAAGAAACGAGCCAGGTCTGATTAATTAGTTATGGTGCACTGGTGGCGAGACGAGCACGACAAAGGCATCTCCTATGTGAACGGCGCCCTTTATAACTTCTGCCAGACTGACTGCCATTCTGAGTCTAAATAATTGATCAGTCACATTAATGACTCCACTAGTTGAGAGCTCTCGTCACCGTTCAGCACAGCCAGCGATGGAGTCTTTGCCTGTCGTTGCAAATTGAGAGAGGTACCGAAAGTACATATACCATTCAATGTCGCGGAGTTCCAAGTCAGATTTGCATCACTCACGAAAATAAATGGTCAGGAGAATCCATATTAATATTGGAGTCAGTGCACTGAGTAGTGAGGTATACGGTATCATGATGGAATAAATACGCAGGAAAGAAATACAACACGCGTTGCAGCTGCAAAGATACAAGTAAGTGTCAACTCATTCGTATCACCGGCGGGAGTGGTCAGCTCGAGAAGTCACTGAAACTTCTGTCTTTCGTATTCCGCCTCAATGTATTCCAAAACTTCAGCAACCAAAGGTCGGGAGTCACATGGCGAAAAACATCGTTCAATATAGCACCAGTAAACATTGTCGATTGCAGGCGGTCGTGTTGGTAGGATGCCTCGGGATTTAGCCACAATGACAAGGCACTCATTCGCGATATCATAGTACGGGAGCTTGGCAGATAGCACCTAATGAAATATTTAGAATCATTCATTTGTGACAGACAAGAGAGTCGGTGTTACCTGCATCATGATGCAACCAAATGAATAGATGTCACTTGCTTCATTTGGCTTGCCAACTTCTTGACCGGGCATTTCGAGATTGAGTATGATTTCCGGAGCAGCCCAACGAATTGCGCCTGGGCCATGAGATTTGAAGAAGGACGTTTCATGGTCCCCCAGCAGGCGCGACAGGCCGAAGTCCGCAAGGAGAGCATTCTCGTTTTTATCGATAAGAACATTCATCTGAAGGTTCATGAGTAGGGCTGATTGGTGAGAAAACAGTGGCATACAGGCGTAAGGTCCCCGTGTATAATGTTTTTATAATGCACTGATCCATAGTGTATGGTTTGAACGAGGTCACGGAGCCACAAGTTCACTTACAATACTGCAGGCCTAAAACGACTTGGAAGAGCTGTATTTCGGCTGATTTGAGGGTACATTTATAATACATAGACAAATTGCTCACGAGAAGAAAGAGGCGATCCATTTTAGGCGACAACTGTTCTTTCCACAACTTTTTGAGATATTCCTGGAGAGTACCGTTTTCCATCCATGGACATACTAGCGCTGGGATAGGGCTGAAGTCTTCCGCAATGCCATACAGAGTTATTATATGCGAGTGTTTTAGCTTTTGCCAAAGAAAGACTTCCTGACGCAGTTTCTAGATAGAGTGATAGTAGATACCAAAAGAATCAATTACACGAGAACTGACCTTGATCAATTTTTTCATATCGTCTGAGTTGCTTGATAGCACTCTGAAAGCCTTGACTGCGACGTCTTGTGAGGGCATCTAGTAGGATCGAGCTAATTTAACCTTCTGAAGGTAAACCAATAAATCAACTAACATCAATACCGAGTGGAGGGATGGTCTTCCATTTGCACTTCCAGACGTCACTGGATCCACCTTTACCGCAGGCGAACTGTTCAGTGCGTGTGATATAATGTGTGAGATCTCGAGGTTGATTGTGGTATTTGTTGAAGTCAACAACTCTGGAAATAAAGACGTTCAGCTTCAGTTTAAAGCACTGTTTTGCGGAAGAATATGCTCACATTTTTAGGTGAAGTTGTGTCGGCGAGGAAGGAGGATCACTCTCACATGGAAGGTCTTTAGGCGCAACCGGTGGTGCCACAAAATCCCAACTTGAAGATGACCCAGAAGGTGAGACTTGAATATAAGGCGATTCAGGATCAGGATCACTTGTAACAAGATCCAAGACCACTTTTGGCTTGTCGGTATTGCTCTATAGGTCCACGACATTGAGTCGGACATTATCTACGAAACACCTATTGATAAGGACTCACTGATGTGGCACCCCCACCGGTGAAGCGTGAGATACTAGTAGGCAACAAGCAATTGATGCGCAGTGGTTTCATCCGGTAATCTGCTAAACATTCGTCACCAGTGTTAACCCACCAAATAGAAGACTGGTACTTGCTGTTAGATGTTGTATCATCTGTAACTGGTTGTGGCATTGCGCTAGAGCAGCAACTTAAAAGAAGAGAAGCCCGGATAAATGGAAAGTGTCAGGAGCTACAGCAAATGGAGAATGATCCCATATTTATTGGACTTGGGGCATGCCTGCCGTTTCCACAAAAGCAAAGCATGCGTGTAAACCTGCCACCACATATCAGCATGAGCACTCATTTGCGAGTCTTCTAACTTGCCAGAACCTGCGATCTTGGCTGCGAAGTATCAAAAACATCAGGTGGATGATCATACTGTTTACGGCGGCTGAGCCTAAGTCAATGAATTCATCGTGGGACGTAACCACACCGTTAGGGTGGGGCCTACGGAGTTCAATAGACCCTTGTAATCTTGCTGCAATAATGTTTACACGAGCACTCACAGCGCTGTTCACTCCACAAGAAGTGTCTCATATCACGAGAATAGCGCATGAAACTCCGGATAGTACGACTCAGTATAGCTGACCAGGGCTTCTCCATGAACAATAGTAGTACCTACTGGACATGTCCATGAATACCTGTCGTGTATGCGACGAGCACGTTCAAATGCACCTAGGACCTAGTGACAGAACCCAAGTTGATCCAAAAATTTAAGTCTGGTAGTACATACCAATGTAAGAACTCTGCCAACTGGTCTGATACCCCGCATTAGCCTCTCAGAAGTTCGCGGAACAGACGCTGGTGGCTGACTGAGCTATTCGAAGCCAGCGCTTTGTGTACCCTGTTCCCTTATCTTGCCTGCCACTGATCAATCGATCAGGTCATATCCACATTCCTGTGATCCTAAGAAAGGTATGCGAATACTACGGACTGGGTTGGAGAAACTTAACCTAGCAGGTTTGCAAAGTCACGTTTAGCATAGCCTCATTCGGAAGTTTAATTCCAGCTTCTTTTTCCAAGTCCGCACTTCGATCTTTGAATGGTCAGCACGACAACCGGATGGCCTCATTTTCATTTGATGCTTACGGTGATGCCTTCAGCTTGCACTAGGTTCACAGCTTGTTGATGGGAACGTCCCAAGTTAGATTCTACCGGGATCTTTCGAGAAACGTTGAAGGAAGCCTTTTCTGCCAGTGCATCTTTATTCCATGAGAAACTCGCCTTGGTTATTTTGGTATCCGAGTCAGAACCAGCTGTATCATACTAAAATGGTGGGATCTCCTTGGGTGAGTTCTTTCAATACCGTCGTGAAATGCAGGCATACTGATCAAACTTTTTGTGTAGCAAGGTTCGTTTAACTCGATGTAATCGAATAAAATATCACACCTGTAGTCAGTCTGACTTTCATAACACGTTGAAATGAATCTACCTTTCGACTCCCATGGTCATCGTGGATATGAATAGCTCGAGGCTGCTTGGAGTTGAGCGATAACTGCTATATAAAACTCTAGAAACAAAGTTTGCCGCGGCCGTACACGCCAATACCCGATCTGACTAACTGCAGAGCTACCAGGCCGTCTCGAACGTGACGCTTTAAACCCCGTTGCATGCGGATCGTCTAAAGCTCATTACTGCTCTGGGAATTTCAACCGTATAGGGTGATGGTGTGGATATACTGACATCCGATGCCCTCCAGTAAGTGGTGCATCGCAGCTGGGCTGACTTTTGAGGCTGGTACACAGACAATCAATCGCTAGAAGTTCCACAGTTGTATTTAGCATGGTGCATATGGAACGCACACAGCTAATACATGTTCGAAAAGAACTGTGATTTTGTGAAAATAGCGCTTCATTAGGTATCTAAGGCATGCCAAAAGGTATGAATATCGCCTGCATTTGCCGCCTCCTTTCTAACATCCACATTCTAGCACTTGTTCAATAGCTGGAAGTGATGTCCAGCAATTCGCTAGACCATTCCCCTCAACAGGGCTCTGGCATCTCTGACTTACTTGGATATGTCGGGCTAGTGGTGAAGTTACCTTTGACATTCATTCAATGGTCGTACCGAGGAATAGCACCCATGGCTCTCCAGTCGTTTGCTGAAGGCTCGTGCCCCAGTCCGCAAGGCGCCCCTCCGGGTCCAGTTGTCTCAGAGTCTTGGACCGTCCTGAGAAAAGATCACGACATTGATGTCCCTGAGTACACACATTACTTCCCTCAGAGTTTATTGACTGAGTTTGAGAACAGTTCGATGAGTTCATCATTGGATTCTTCCAGGCGGACACCAACCACTTCAGCCGATTTGCAGTGGCATGCTGTGGGAGAATTTGAGTACAGCTCCCCTCCTGATCTCACCAAGCAGGTTGTTCGTCGCGAAGTATACCCAACGTTGTCTGGTACGTATAGTAATGTTTGGCGATCAATGTGCTATCACGACAAGCGAAAGCATGACGTAAGTATAATCCACCCATTAAAATCCTCGAAATGCAAATGTCTTTCTTAGGTTGCAGTCAAGTCACTGAAAATTCCATTTTCAAATGAGGATGAGAAGCGTAAGAATCATCGAGTCCGTTTTTTTCGTTTGTCCAAGAAAACCTACTTACAGATGACTCAGAAATTGATGGATAAAATATCATGTTGGGCGCAATTACTTCACAAAAACGTTCTGCCAGTATACGGAATTGCACACGACTTCGGGTACTTTCCATCACTGGTGACGCCCTGGGTGGACGAGGGGTCGTTAAACGACTACATCGCTAACCACCATTTGTCACTGCAGAGCAAGTTGGATCTCGTAAGTAACCAATTTCTTGGTGGAAGCGATGTTTCTCACTCTTGCACTTATGCGGCTTTAGGCTAAACAAGTAGCAGCTGGCCTTGGCTATTGTTAGTTTTTTTTTTTTCATTTATCGTGGCAATGGATTTCATTGGTTTCAAATGTAGTACACACGCATTCTATTGTACATGGAGATATCTCTGGAGTAAGATCTATGCCCCTAGCAGTACGATTCACTAACACTATCTAGCGCAATATCCTGGTGGACCGTCAAGGCAGAGCGCAATTATCCGACTTCGGAGTCATGTTGTTGCTCGCGGAAATCCCTAATTCAGAACAGTCATCTGGAGGTATTCGGTCAGCAGTGCGATGGACTGATCCTCAGCTGTTTGAGCTGCAGAAAGGCGGGACCAATCTATGCAGTCCAACGGAGCAGACGGACATCTACTCAATAGGCAGTATTATACTGCAGGTATGGTACATCATCCCCTTGCAGCATCTCTCACTTACATATTGCGACTTTAGTTGCTAACAGGATCAATACCTTACTACGATATCAAGGATAACATTCATGTTCTTGTATTGTCTTCGAGAGGCGTGAAGCCCAAATGCCCTCCAGAAGCGTCTGTCACTAGTGCACAGTGGAGTTTTATTCAAAGATGTTGGTCGCCTCAAGGACTTTTTAGTCGTCCGACTATCAAGGAAATAGAAGAATTTCTTGAGTTCGAGCTACGGATCGCAGGTTTACCTTAGCGCAGAACCTGACTCATAGTACGTGTATCTGCACGTTCATGACATGCTCACAGACGGAATATTTCATATAGGCTGTGATTTGCTGCGCCGTTAGTGTAGGCAGGGAAAGTCATTTCGCTACACTGTTCCATGTCTTGTATTACTAGTGATCGTCCTACATACTTGATTGTGGCCAGAATATTATATCTCTATTCCCTTTGATCTTTTGGATATGTGAAAACGACAGTGGGTACCACGAGATTTATAATAGGTCGCTCGCCATGGTACGAGGATAAGATTCAGAACGTGCAAGGGAGTTTCATGAATTAACAAATTTAATATGACCGTCGTCCAACAAGTTGCTCGCACGAGTAACTTACGTCGAAACACCGAGCAGCCATCAGAAATACGTCATTGACCTACTGGTGGATAAAGACTGGGCCCGAGAAGACGTCATAGGTTCCAGAATCAAGGCCGCAAAGTCCCCCCCTCCCCCAAATGTCAAATGCCCTGGACCGGCGTACGTATTGTGCAATAAGTATATAGATTTATTGCCTAAGGGTACATCACATGATGAACTGCTAGTGCGGCTGGCCACTTGAATTAATGCGACTACTCGCGCTCAGCTGCTTTAATAGTATTTCGAGATAGCGCAGCCCTATCACAGCCTGCAATTTTCATTACATCAACGACTACTGACAAAATGGGGCTTGTAAGGTTCTTCATTGCTCTTCATATCACTCACTACTCAGTACTCCGTCCTGTGCAATGAACGCTACTTAAGTATAGAAACTTGATACTATCAGGGATACCAACCGTCTAATGATGTATTAGTTTTTCTGCTTTAGGCTACAACAGTTGCTTTAACCTATGTGCCAACAGAGTGCCTGGCACGACTCGGACGCCCTCACGAAAAAACGCCTTCGCCTCGCCTGTCCCGCCCAGGATTGTCCATCAAATGCAGACGATCATCCACCTCCTCCTTTCTACCAGCCGGCAAGTAGAAACGTGCCACTTTTTTATCTCGCATTTGTGATATTATCTCCGCCACGGATTTCACTCCTTCCTCCATTAACTTGATTGCCCTTCTGTTCTTGCAGCTGCATACTGTGACTCAAAAAAGTATTGCACGAGTTAAAAAGTCTTATATCTCAACAACAACACAATATTTTCCAAAGGTGTTGGTGTATAAAATGTAGCCAGAGGAGCTCTCTAGAAGACCCTGTTATACACTAATTAAGATAATTATGTGTGCTTGCTGTGGGGCCAGAATACGAAAGGGTCACTTTTTAGCCCCTAAAAATATTGATATTTGTTATCAAGATATGAGGCTGTTAGTTTATGCGGCGGCCTGTCGAAGGAAACTGGTCGAATTATGGATGTATTGGAGTACTTGACAACAAAGAGTCGAACTAAGACATGTACGTTTGGAGTTTAGGATCATGGCAATTTGGAAGTGAAGAGCGCACGATCAATTGCAAATGGTCTTGACTTGCCCAAAGTTGAATGCAGACAAGATGAGCAATTTCCTGCGACCATGCATACCAATCCTCTAATCGTCATTCCCACCCATGAATCATCCGAGATATTCCCAAGGAGCATGAGTCCATCATCGCATTAGAACAATCTCGTATGTCTATATTGCTTTTTGCTTTGCTTGTCTCATGCACTCGTTGACCATCGATGGTCGATGTTGAACAACAGATAATGAGAATGACACGGATTGTTCATCGATAATCCACCTCATTTTTACTATCTGTTCAAGTTTCGCGTGTTTTTCCACGCCTCAAGACCTCACGCGTCGCACGCGTCATGGTGCTAGCTTATTATAATACCATGCACATGTTATATCAAATGCAATAAACCACATTCCTCTAGTTCTCTTAACATGTGTGCTGTGTGCAACCGAAGTCAAACGACTCCAAGACATCCAAATAAGCCTCCACTGCTACAATCTTCTTCCACCTTCGGAGGTCATCGAACACACTTCTCCTCGTTTGTTTTGCTGGACGGCGGCATCTCGGATGACTTGTTTCATGTTTGTTTTATCCTCTCAAAAATCTGTTACCGTCACCTTTCTAACACGACTTTACTTTCACTCAGAATACACCAGATTCAGACCCAATGCTAGGTATACAATCTACATGGAATTAACTTGCTATCGTACTGAATGTAAGGTTCTTTGACGTTTCTACATGTCAATTGTTGGAATACGATAATCGCAATCAGGAGCTAAAAATATTCAATTGATTAACTGCAGGTAACAGAAAAGTCAGAAGACTCACTCTTTGTAGCACTGCTGCCAGCGTATTCCATGTGCCATGCGACTCAAATCAAGCTCAACACCGCCTCTGGGTAGCACTAATGCAGTCTGAGAATTATAGAACGGTTTTCGAGAAGCAGGCGGCACCCAGAATAAGAGCCGACGATTGGGTCCTCTTATCCATCCATCTTCTCCTGGACGAGCGAACGTTGACTGAGGGTCATCATGGGAGGCACCTTCAGTAGTTCAGCGGTGTCACGCAGTGCATGCGCCATCTGGTTTGATGAGAAGGAAATGAAGTTATTGTTTGGAGTGTTGGGTGTGGGGACAGCGGCTATGGGATGTGGGATGCAACTGTCATGCGGGGAGGATGCTGAATATTCTTCATCGGCATGGGCCTGCAATGACTTCCCAATCATTGGATACCAGACCTGGACAGTCCCATCCCTTGAATGAGAAATGATGCGAGTTCCGTCCTGCGAGTAAGAGACTGATTCGACCGAATCAGCATGCCCCTGCAAGGGCTGACCAATTGGCTGCCCTGTCACAGCACTCCACAACCGGACCGTCCTATCTTCCGGACCAGAAACAATGCGAGTCCCATCTGGTGAGAATGAGACTGATCTCACATAATGAGTGTGTCCCCTTAAGGGCTCACAGACAGGCTTCCTTGTCGCCGCATTCCACAGCCGGACAGTCATATCCATAGAACCAGTCGCGATGCGAGTCCCATCCGAAGAGAACGAAACTGATGTCACAAAAGTGTGCCCTTCCAAAGGCTCGCCAACTGACTGCCCCGTCGCCACTTCCCATAACCGAACAGTCTTATCATGTGAACCAGAAACGATGCGAGTCTCGTCCGGCGAGAACGACACTGCATTAACCCTATCAGTGTGCCCCCGTAAGGGCTTACCAATTGGCTGCTGCCTTGCTACATCCCACAGCTGGAGAGTGTTATCCGCCGAGCCTGTCACGATGCGAGGCCCATTCGGCGAGAACGAGACTGATAAAACTGCTTCAGTGTGCCCACATAAAGGATCACCAATGGGCTGCCATGTTGCTACATCCCACAACCGGGCAGTCTTATCGTACGAGCCAGACACGATGCATGTCCCATCCGGCGAGAAAGAAACTGAGGTAGCTGACTCGGTGTGCCCTAGCAAGGGCTCGCCTACTGGCTGCCCAGTCACTGCATCCCACACTCGCACGGTGCGATCATCCGATCCAGTGACAACTCGAGTCCCATCCGGCGAGAACGAAAATGAGTTAACGGCACCAGCGTGGCCTCTGATTACAGTCTGAACAGCCGCCCAGTTTTTATCACGTCCACATGCCACATGAAGAGAGTTGGGGAAGCGCGCAGAACACAGTTTGGATAGTGCAGAGTTGATGGGCGAGAATGGCAGTGCTGATACATAGAGATGAGGTGTACTGTGCAAGATTATGCCGCCAAAGACTTTGAATAAATCTCTGCACACCTATTGCAGCGGACAAGGTATCTTCATATCCTGTGATTGCGCGTGAGCGTATAACCTGACACTCAGTAACCATGACTCACCTTCAACCACTTGGCAATAACCGGAAGGGTGGGGACTGCGCCACTGAGCGCCTTGATAATACCCAGGACTTTGATCCAGAAGAGCAGTCGCTCATGACTAAAGAATGAGGTAACTTCTTTGGCGAGTTCTGCATCGAAGTCAGTTGCTTTTATGTGGACATGCCAAAATCGGCAGGCATAGGATAGATGTGGGGGGATGCACTTTTCAACTCGCTCTCGTAGCCCGAGGTCTTCAGAGTTGGAGAGATAGGATGATTTTAAATCGCAGATATTGAAGGAAAGTCCGTGTTTCATCACTCAAAGTGATGCGAAAGCAAGGTCTTGTTGTCCCTTCGATGCGTCAACAAAGAACTCTCCACTGTGTGATTGGTCCGTCAGGAAATCGCGGAAGGATGCATGAAGTGGCCGGATGGGGATAGATGGCTCAGTGGTACCGCTGAAGAGGGATCCCATATGTCCCACCACAATCTCCACATTGTAATGCTCGCCTACATCTGCAAATCGGCTTCGCATGGCGTTTAGGGAATCCATAGGCAGAGGTTCAACCATGCCAAGTATTTGTCCCATCACGGAATAAAACTTCGTTAGTGCTTCCTCATACTCTCCACCTTTGAATCTATCCCTTCGCATGATGTCTGTCAAGATAAGCTGATATATATCATATAACAAGTTTTTTCGCTCTCAAGGATCGCGGTTCATGATGGCATTGAAGCGAGAACTTGGATCAACGCCAATAGGGGTTTTCTTGATGTGTTTGCAGGCAAGACGAGCCCATTCAAAAAGTCCATCTGCTTTCTTAGCGAGAACTGCAAACACACTGGTCCCAAAATCCGAGACGTCCTCCAGTTCCTTCGATAAGCTTGAATGTCGCATTCTGCAATGTCTAGTGGGATGTCACCCATGGACATCCGCCGAATATGTTGAGCATGACGAAGCTCATCATCGATGTCACGAATGGGTCAAGAAGTGACAATGATTCAAAAGTTGGCTGGGAGGTCGGTAATTCGTTGCGTACCTAGTTTACCCGCAAGAATGCGGAGAATGCAAAGCCGTGTCTCGGCTCCACCGCTTTCATCCAGTGCATCTATGACAATGACGACAGGTCTTACAATTGACCCTGAAAGCTTCCCTAGTGGCTTCATGATAAGCTTATCCCACTGCCGCACAATATCCACTGTAGTTTTGAGCCAAATCACATCCTTAACTGCCTCTGCCAGTGCACGTCTCATCTCCGGATCACGGTCGGCTAGATCCCGCGCGATAGTAGAAAAAATCTTTTCATGACGACGGTCGGCATCTCGCTGGTGATCGAAGCAATAACATGAACCGAGTCCTCCCACATCGTTGAACCAGTTAGCAATTGTGTGAGCGATAGCTGACTTGCCCTTGCCTGCAGGGTCAGATAACCAGAGCACACGTTAAACATCGTCTCCGGTCCTGTTGACCCAGTCCGTGATCTCGGATATGATTTCAGTTCGCATCCCTGGTAGGCATTGTTTCCCAGTGTTTAGTCCCGCGCCTTCTGCATACGCCATAGCACTGAGGTCCAATGTTTCGCCTGAAGCCGTATGAATAGATGCAGAGTCAGAAACACACATAACCCTTACCTGTACGGTGGACGAATATCTCTACATCGTGAGTAACTCGGTCCCGGAAACTTTGCATGAGTGCATCCAACACATTGATGTACTGTTGAGTCGTATTTTTTGTTTCCCGGACAACATTTTTCCCGAGTCTCATCCCTATAACAACAGTAGAGATGGACAATGAGTGAATGAGCAAAACATCATAATTCGTAGATTCCTCATAAAAGCTTTTGGTCGCGGAGTAATCTTTGATGAACTGGGAACGCTCGAGAGTCTGTTGAACTATTCGTCCAACAATACCCTGCATCGATGGAATTCCAGCAAGAGTCTTGCCTTGTATTATGAAGTCGTAGACTTGACCTAACTTTTGGAGAAGTTGCAGTATCCCTTGGTCACGATCGGTTTGAGCGAGAACTACTTGTGTGGATGACAGTTGAGCAGGAGATAAGACTTAGGTTGATATGATACATACTTTGGATGCAGAAGACAGTAGGCCCAGTTCTTTGCATATGGATGTAACTATGTAAAGGGATTAGTTCGGATGCAACCGAGAGAATGGGCCCATACATCCGCAGGCTTCTCGATGACATTGTCGAATATCTTGAGAGGTTTGAGATGTCTCCTCGAAATTACAAGCCTCCTCGAGATCTGCAGGCGCGCTTTGCGTACCAGATACTCCAGATGACACAGGTCCCGATAATAAATTCATGTCTTTAATAGCCTCTCGGGCGATCTGAAGTGCCAATTAGGGATCAGTGCCTTGATCCGCACCAGAGGGAGCATCCTGAGCCTGCATGACCAACAAAATCAACGGAGAAGACATGAACTAAAAGGCGGCCTACCTTAATATTCGGAATCGATGAGGCACCTTTACAATCGACTTTCGGGGGGACATGTGAGTCTGGACGGCTGTGTGAGCCCTTCAATTTTGAATGCTTATGTATGATATCAGCCTTACCCCAGTACATTCGGTAGTACTCACAGAAAACGTGTTGATTGCACCACTCGTGACCTTTTCTAGAAACCGATGGATTTTGCCACGAGGTTGGCCCTAGATAAAAGGATGCATTGACGAGACTCAGCATTTTTATGTGCAACTTCACAAACATCAACCGCGTACCGGGCGTTCAGCAGGGTCTGTTTCATTAGATGACTCAATGTCTGAAGGAGGAACTGACTTCGAGTCCCCCGATTGATTGGCGTCGGTCATGGTGGATAGTTGGGGTTGACAATCAGTCTGAGCGGACTCACCGGGGTAGGATAGGATAAGAGGTTAGAAAAAAGGTGGGCCCGAGGCAATGATATTTGCTGTTGTATGATTCTATTGACTTCAGGCGCCAAGCATTGCCTAGGCGCCTCCGGAAAATACAAGGAAAAATGATTTTAGTACATGTACGTAACCTGGAGGAATCAATTCGTGCAACTCGTTGAGGTCGATCGCTTGAGGATGCATTACATAAAATTCACTTTGAACTTGCGATGTCACATTTCGCTAACTTGAAGTCAAAGTTGTATAATGCCACTGTTCTCGTTGCTCTTCTCTCTGCATCATATACCAAGGCCAATCGATAATCTCTTGGCTATACTGTCAAATTTTATGTAAAAGAAAGAAGGTAGCCAAGCGAGCCTTATGACCATGTTGTATTCCGAATACAACAACCTTCCCCGATAAGCTCGATTCTGGACCACTAGTGGTCACTCCTCTGAGTCCTCTCAACCTCATCAGGGGGTCGCGCGACATTCTCTAGCTGACTTACCATTTTTCAAAGGTATAGCTTTGGATGTACTCTGAGCTGAGCTGAGCTGGATAATCTGGAACCGCGTTTCCTTTGCCTACTGCACGATTTATGGACCAAGACTCGTTTAGTATCGGGAGTTCGTACGTGTCCGAACATCATGCTGACTGCTTTCATTATGCCATTGTTAACTCATGCAGCTGCCTAGCAGATTGGTCGGTTTTTGAGTGTTACGATCTCTGGGACAAGTTCTGGAACATGGAAGGGGTCTGGATCTTTTCTGACACAGATGTAGAATTTGCCCATGCCATGAACCGGACAGGCTTTTCTTCGCTGTTGCTGTCACCGCCAAACTTTCGAGCGCTTTCCTGCACAGAATGTCTTCGAGGATTTCCATTCATGTATGCGTTACGCCCTGGGTCCCAATCCCATGAGTCTCTCTCCACCTGGCTTCACCCAACCCGGATCTTTATACGGATACCATACGTCCATTGTTTTTGCATTTACCACGACTGGAAGTTATTGAACTACGTGCGACGTCTCCTGAAGTCACTGAACTTACTCTCCGTGGCTCACCTTGCACGACAACGAAGCTTTTTCCTATATCACGCGTCTTATCAGCCTTCGCGAATCGTATACCATGATCCCTACACAATGCGGAGGTAGCAACATTTAATGTAGTAGCTCGTCCCTCCACAAATTCATGATCTACTCATCCACTTTGACCTCTATCACAACAATCGTTGAAGGCTAGCTTGGTCAATGTAGGTCATTGTGGTTCTTGACGTTCGCCATAGGATGCGCCCTGCGTAGGCTGGATAATCATCCGTGTTACAGTCGTCTGGAGCATGTTGCGATGCGGACCCAAGAGCGTCGAATATGTGCTCCGTCTTTGCATGTTCACTCCCCTCATGTACTTCTCACGTCTCAAAGAGGTTCTTCTTCCATCAATTTGTAAGTCATGGCCACATCTCTTGGAACCGCCCATTTCTGGCGGACACAACCCAGGATTATGTTTCGGGGTCTTGTCACCGTACTATCGTCTCGTGCCAATCTCAAGAGCCTTATTTTGGTATTCGACGCTATGAATGTAGGTCCGCATCAAGCTGGGAGTTCAGGAGGTGATTGCAACAGAAACATCACTAAATTTTCTGTCGGGTGCGAACAACTACCGCGAGTCGCACTTGCGCCTTTGCAGATAATACCATGCTTGAGGTTGAGCCACTCTTGTGTGTCAACCAAGAGGCACGAAGGGCCAAGTGGAACGCGGTGTTGCACTGCATTGGAGCCCATGCCTTGAACAAACAGCCGGGTTTGCGTGTTTAACGTTTAGTCTCATACTGCTGTACACAACATGAACAGTTTCTTGTCAAGCGCTCGCTTTCTTTGGCCCGGTATCCTTCCTCAGAGATATTCAAGTTGGACGTCTTGTTAAAGGTGGTGTCTGCAAGTTGACAGTGAAAGTAGATTCCGGGTTGGCAAAGGTGAGTGTTAATGACAGCTTGAATGAACAGTGAGGAATCATATTTGTATAACTACGCCCGGCGCTTCATAATGCATATATCCCACTAACGTTACATGCCTACGTCTATCGGTATATCCTACAATGATGTGAGTCGTTCAAGAATACTAGTACATGCAAGACAAGAAACTAAAGAACAATACATTTCAGACAAATTTATGTTCCGGGACTTCGTTTTGATTTGCCACGTCCTCCCCTCAGTTGGCCACCTGGCCCCTCTCCAGGATCACTAGTCTCAGGACCTAGTTTCTCGGTGTCACTGTATCTCACTTTACTCTCCTTTGCTTGTACATTAGGAACTTCATTATGATACAGCTCGTCTTTACTAACATGTTCACTAGCATAGTATTCGCTGGTCCTGACCCCCGCCTGACTCCACTGCCCTGAAGGTGGCTCGTAAGGACGCTGCACTGCATCTGATGTAGCATCGACGCGGTGTATTGTAGGGTCTTGTGGAGCTGTTTCATCCACATCTTTGAGGTAACTGTCGGCGCTATGAGGCTTGGGTGCATCTGGCGAAGGATACAAGGGAGCGAATGTGCGAAGAGAATGGTGTAAAGACGAGGTGTAGCAAGACGTCTTTCTTAGACGCAGCGACTGCATTGTTCTGAGCATTGAATTGACGTTCTGTCGTGTTGGTGTTGCGGTCAGCAGGCCCAATACTGGTCTTGAATCCATGGCATGTGACATCACAGGTCCGCAGTCAAATTATGTAAAGCTGCTGTTCATGCATTCTTTTCGTCCCTGATACAACTGTGCGACGGAAATGCCGAGTATACGAACTATCCGCAGGGTAAACGTGATGCTCTCATTGAATCCAACGTGCTTGCACATCAATAGCCCATCTCGTAGGGGGACATCACATGGCCGACCCAGTACATCCGCCAGACTCAGGTCAGGTTCTCGCAAACTCTTCTCTAAACATGGTAGAAAGGCACCACGCTTGGTCGAAAAGTATCAAAATTTTCGTTCATGAGAACAGGAAAGTACTTGGTAAACGAAGCCCACAGTTGGTGACTGACGATGTTGTCTCACGATTCACCTTTATTGTAAGAAAAGTGATACGTCACCTATGGAAAAAAGTGGAAAGAAACAACAATACCTACCTTGTAATGCACATCTGGGAGTGAATCAATGTCAGATGGATCGTTTTCTTGCAGTACGGTAGCCTGTTGGCTAGACAAATGTCGAATCCACCTGAATACAGGAAAATAGACGATGGTGCATAATCGACTTTCCTTCATTCCGGTAGACTGGCAGTGGTGCAGAGAGGTAAGAAAGCGTACGTTACGTGACCTTCCGCCCGAGTGAGACTTCAACGACTAGTGCGTGACTATGTCCTTGTACGAGGAAAGAAAGTGGTTGCTGCAGAAATTGCACGACTCCGTTTGAGGGGGGAGGCGAGAAACTCATCTCGGACTGGATACGCACTCAGTCGGGCATTGTGGAGCGAATGAAATTAATACTGACATGACCAAACTGGGTTGCAATCCGCCTAGGGAGAGGGGAGAGTAAGGGGTAAAGACTGTAAAGTAGCAGGGACCTGTGTACCAGTATCGAATCAAATGCAGAAGAAACAAGAAAAAGAAAAATACATCTAAGGGATTACAAAGTTGATCATTACGAAGGGGTTGTCTGTATTCATGCGAGAAGAGCGAAAAATATTGCCAAGGCAAAGGAACATCGGTTACTGTGGAGGTAGAGGTCTGGTCGCCATAAGCGTAACAGATATTGGTGGTCTGTGACGCCCGGCAGGAAGACGAGGAGTTGCATCAGACTACACAGTGGTGTAATGAGTAAAGGATAAAACACGTACATGTAGTAGATCACAGCGGGCCGACTTTTTGCGCGAGGTTGAGTGTAAGTAAGCACGCGAATAGTAGAAGTTTACAGGAGTGCATACACTGGCCTGAACAACTTGAAGGTTGTCAAGTGGAATATCGTATATTTAAATCCTGTAATCATGTCTTCGATGGATGCCGTATGAGCTAGTTGGCGTGAGTCAGATGAAAGGACAAGGATTAGTGCTGTGGGCAGAACTGGCAGAACCTGGCAGAATCATGTTCTGCCAACGTAGTAGATAGCAGAATCACGTGATGTTTAACGATGCAAGACTACTAACTACATCGATGTAAGACCGCTCGACAGCAACATAGAATTGATATTCCATGTCCCATATTCATTTGCATCATGATCCGTGACCATAATTTTATCCTAGATCGCTGCAGGCACCAATCCCTCATCGACGCGCTGCAGTTCTGCGAAATCAAATGCTCTCCCACATCCCAGTCCGAGGCAAACTCTGTGCCCATTGTTTTTTCCGCATTACGATTATCTTCGAGTCGAGCAAACTCAGTATCAATATCATCAAGTGAGATTGATTCGGGACCTTCGAGATTGTCACTGGAGACCGCTGAAAGTGGGGGAACGAATGCAAAGTCGGTTTCGAGCAGTTTGGCAACCTCCGTATCAATTCCTGGAAGTTCGGTTGTGTGCATGTGAGCATGCCGTCGTCGTGTTGGTTTGCCATCAGTAACATTTTTAAGGTGGACGTGATAGCGAAGATTAGCGTGGACCTTGCCAAGTGTCTCGAATGTGCGAACTGAAAGATTGCAGCGCTTGGCCGACTGCGTACCACCAAGGTCTGAAAGAGCCATTCAACCTCGGCCGCATGTGGGACGATGGATATTGCAAGAGCCTTCAGTGGGTGTGCGTCAGAGTTGATTGGGATATTCTCCCACCAAGCTAGTCCGTCTGCCTGGCCACCAGCGAATGGTGCGTGGCAGAGATTATATGCCTTAAGGTCCGTGACAAGTGTGTCGGCCTTTGCTTTACTCCACTTTCACTGTAGTGCGATTTCCAATGCCACTTTGGCCATGAATTCGAATGGACGGCCACTCGCTGCTTGAGTAACAGCAAGTTTATGACGCATTGGGTGGAGGAGTAGTGCGAAGGTGTGATATTTTGTATTGATTGAATGAAATCGACGGTTGAAAGACTGACTTTGCATGAGCAAAGAACTCCGCGTCGTCGCCATCCTTGAGTTGTAGTGTTGACATCTTGTGTGCACACCGAATGAGTTCAATAGAGTGCTTTGATTCACGCTATCATACACTGAAATGATATATCGTACATCCTCCCACGGTTCTGTAGGTGCGGGAGTTCTGCCACATTCTGCCCGGGAGGTCTGCCATCTGCCTGGCAGTGTTAGTTCTGCCCTGCCACGTGGCAGAATGGCAGAGTTCTGCCCACAACACTAGAAACCTGGCTGCAAATCTTTGCATATGGGGGGTCCTGACTTCCACGAGACATTGGTGCCATACGAGTAAGTTTGTACTTCATGTGCTCTAACTCATTCGAAGGTACTGATGGATTTACGATTTCTATAGGTCTCCGTGTCGGCTGTACAGACCTAATGACCCTGAAAAATACAAAACGGTAGCTGGCAATGCTAGCACTGGTCTTCAATGGGTTTTGGACGATTGGGTGATGTACCAGTAAGTCTTTAGCTTCACTCCGTGTTATATGATGTATTTCAAACAATTATACTAACGACATGTAATGTGAATCTTTTTTGTCGAATCTAACTGACTATGTTATGGCAGGAATCCGAATCCCTATGTGGACCGCGATGGTGTTCTACATGTAATGCTAGGGATGACGTGCAAAAAGTGAGTAGTGTGTCGTAGCACTTATTTCGTGAACGGACAGTTCTTGTTGAGCCATATACGAGCACAAATGTGACTTGAAGTTTGTATTTCAATCCATAAGTATTTGCATAAGGGTGCAGCATCATTCAGCATGTGTGAACCTGAATGTTTACATAAATCAGCTATTGTATAATCGCAACATATTTCCAGATAGTCACGAGATATGCAAGTGCCTGAAATGTTTTGGATACGCAGAGTGGTACAGTGGTGATGCTTTCAAAACCTACCTGGAGAGTGGGCCATCGGAGGTGTGGCCACGCGGAAATAACAGCAAGGAAGCTGCTTGAGATATTGCAGCATGTCAATGAAAAATCTGTGAGACCATTAGGACAATACTTCCGAGGGGGTTGTGGTAACATGATCGCTCATCAACTGGCGAGCTTTGAGGTGATATAGAAGTCAGGGATGATGGCTTGGCAAAATAGTGCTTCCGAGATGTTGAGGGAGAGGGTTTCAAGGGTAGGTAAAAAGAGGCTGAGGGCTGGGATGGAGGTGTCGCGCCAATCGCACCATGTAAGCAAGCGTAGGTTGCGAAGCAGCAGGCGTCTTTGGACGTTCTTGCAAGGAGGAATGTATATTCAGTTCCTTCCTGATCACATCCCATGAAGAAGAGCTTGACGCGTGCAGCGTGGGGGACCAAACAGTTGAACACTTCAGATGCAAGCACCGGGGACGTCGTGTCCGAAAGAACCACGGGCAGCCTAGACTTAATGGAAACCCGAATGCCGTGCAGGTGAGAATAAAGGAAATCGAGTGCTACGTCACGAAATGCGCGGCATGTGAGTGCAAGATGGAGGATAGAGCGTCGGTTGTGGATATCGTATAATGGGAAGATCTCAGGCACTGAACGGAACATGTCAGTACTATGCAATCCAGCCGCTCTCATGGAATTGAGGACAAAATCGAATATTATTATGAGGATCTCAGTCAGCTGAAGACAGCAAGTGCATGTTGATCTGAGACAAAGTGTGAAAACAAGTTAGCCAACGTACTTGAAGCTTGCTGCTTATGTACTTACAACAGGTACTCAAGCGTGACCAGTGTATGAAGCCTAGGACCACGACAATGGAAACGGATCACGACCGAATAAGTACAACTGTAGTGTCAAAAGGGTTTATATGAACTAAGTAGTAGTGATATACCTGTTCGCCTGCACTGTAGTGTTAATAAAGACTTGGAGCGCCCACATGATACATAAATATGCACAAGAGCGTACCGGCTGCTGCAAGTCGAGCTGCCCGTGGGGAAGTTGAGTCTGAGGCACAGCAGCGCTCGCCGTGAGCGGGCCCTCTGGTGCTGTGGGTAAGTCACCTGTAAGAATGTTATCCCGACCCCCGGTCGACTGTCTGGCATGGTTGGTGGGGCAGGTTGGTGAGGTAACATTGCCCAGCGGGACGTAGAAACCAACACATGAAGTGCGGCTGCGCTGTGTCCCCCCGGGCTAGAAAACCGTACACACCTATGACGGCCATCGTCAGCATCTGTCTGGTGAGTCCCGTTTCGCCTCTGCTACGTTTTCATTAGTGCGTCAAACAATAAAACACACGGGGATCCAGCGCGTGATCATGTTCATTCTTGAACTAAATCAAAGGGTGGTAATACGTGCCCTTATTATCCCTAGCTTTTGGTGAGCCTTCCCAGCCGACACTCTCCACGAACACATTGCTGTCCAATCTTCTTTACTGGATGTCACAGGACAGAATACAATGAGCGCACACCTAGCAGGTAAGTACAGGGAACGTGCTCGCAGCCTCCCATGCACCCATATTTATTTGTGTTGAATGAAGAATGTGCGAGTGTATGTGATTGGATCACATCTACTTGAATTACAAGCTGAAAGAAGGGAGAATTTTTAGGGCGTCGGAAGAGGGGTGTACTCGCAAGGCACCTGTGGAACTGCAAAATAACATATTTGCAAAGCTTGCGCTGTACTAAGCACAAACAGTCCCTAAAACCATTTCAAAAACTGTGAATATCCTGTTGAATATTAGGTAGTTAATGATAGCGAATGCACGGAAGTTGTAACACCGCTCACCTAAATCATACATAAGTGTCATCTTCCAATCCCCCATAGTCACATCTCCACCTGGGGGTACTCCATCCCGTCGCTACATCATCCCTCCCAGTCTATTCCCATTCAGAGCCCGGCACGGGCGCCTTGCCCAACCGGACATGACCATGAGCGAAACGACTCTGATGGATCGTCATATCGTCGATGGGAGCACATGATTATCTTCTCGAATCATGTCAATGTTGACCCTGACGTTGAAAGGGGCCCGCCACGGGGACGACGCTTCTTCACGAGTGCTGTACGGTAGGACGAGACGTATCGTCTGATTCGTTAGAGCCTAGACTTTCCCTTGGTACCTCATGCATTCCAACACTGAGTGCATAAGGCAGTTGTGAGAGCTGTTGCAGCGCTGTCGTGCGTACTTTGTCCAAGTTTCCATCCCATACACTCAAGCCATCCATATTGTTCTCTGGAAAATCGAGCCTGTAACGCGGGTCAAACCACCCGAAGTACTCATACCATGGCAGATTGGGATCAATGTCGTCTCGAACGCCAAGGGCACATACAGTCTCGCGCGATGTTCTTTACTGTACATCCTCCACCTCCAAGAGGGATAAGTGGGACGTTGAAGGCGCGCAGATGCTGTACGCAGTGAGCATGTCCATTTAAAGCATCCAAGTTCGTCCCCTGCAAGAGAATCGTTCCATATGGTAGGAAGACTGACAAGTACTCGCCAGTTCAAATATTCTCTTGAAAGCTTCGCAAACGATTCCGTCCTTCAAGGGAATATTCACCCTGTAGTTCCTCCCCTTTCCTCATCCTCGATTCTCCTGAGTCCCGGTACCAGGTGCGGAATGAGCAGGTCGTGACACGACCTGTAGTGTAAAATGCTTCTTCTACGCTATCTCCGTGACGAGAGTCTATATTGATATATTAGTATAACAGAAGCCTGATGCCCCCCGTTTCTTTGCGTTATGGAAACCACCTGCCCAGTTAATGGCAATATCTGCGGCTCCTGAAGATATCTGTTGTGCAGCGGCTGTATGATGTCAGTGCAGAACGCGCGAATAAACAGTCATAGTCGTACATATTGACCCTCCTGCTGATACTGAACAGAAGTTGACGACACCTCCAAACGCAAGGTTGCCCTCGCCCATCAGAACTGTGCCAGAGGTGATAAGTTCGTCAAGGAGAAATCGCTGATACTCACAACTGGTGCCATGATAAGTTGACTCTTTCGCAATCTCCAGCCGTCAACGTCAAGCGATTCAAAAAAATGCATGTATTCGTCCATATGAAAAGCTGTCATGACTACGAGAGTAGCGCGTTTAGGACGCTACGCCAAAATGTGCATTTTTTTCGAGCATTCCGTTGATACAAGATCATGTGGGATACGCATCCGATGCAGTTTCATGGGGTGATTGAGCACTGCGTATATGAATTGGTGTCGCCTGTGATATTGTTTTCACAAGTAAACTACCCGCCTCTTTGTGCGTTGATAGAACAAGTTGGATTAATGCCTACATCAGGAATCAGCGGGGTTTGAAAACCTAGCTGGCCAATGGGGCAAGGGAATGGACTATAGCCTCCAGGAATATGTATACATACCGTTGCACAAAATACGCGTATGGTTCAAGCTGTCTCATTGTTATGTATCTTGGTTCCAATTCATATCATAGAAGTTTCAACTCCACCGACGGCGCTGAGCCTGCCAAATGGGCTCTACCACCTTGAGCCTTTAATCACACAAGAAAGTCTTCGGGAAGAACATCCCAGCCAATGGTATGTGCATATCGCTCGCTTTTTGCTCGGCTCCGTGGAAAAAATTTGACAATGGATGCATTGATAACTTGAGGGAATTATACCAATGGATAAAGGGACCTGACCAGAGAGAGCCTATAATATCGTTATCAACCAAGATCCGGGTCAAAGCCATTGTATTGCAGTACCTTTTTTCTATGGATCCTAGTTCCAAAACCTGTATTCAAAAACTAGCACCTACCGGGTCAATGTATTCATGATATACCGCCACTCATTTGTGAGCAAAGTGAACAAGGTTCGCACGCCATTAAAGAGAATCATGTGCTTCGGCAACTTCCGATATGATATCCGAAACCCAAATACGATCAGAACCTTGTGATCAGTCAGGCTTCTACCGGTACCACACCGGCTCTGGTATAAACGTTGGCATATTGGTTGGCCAGCTCCACTTTTCCCTTCTCTTCATTTTTTCACCTACTCACGAGCATGACTTGGTCAGATGCACCAATCTCGATAGACCCGATCATTGCTGACAACGTTTTCATTGGAAAGTATGTAGCCTGCTATACAGTACTATGACCTTATCTGACATAGACGTCAGTCTCGCTGCCGCTCTGTCAACCGATGTACGCAAGAAACTTGGAATAACGCACATCCTTTCAGTCTGCACCGAGTTTTCGTCTACGGACCACAACCATCTTACTATACCCGTGCAAGACTCAGAATACGAAGATCTCCTTATACATCTACCTCGGGGATGCAGCTTCATTCAATCCGCTTTGAACCAAGGGGGAAAGGTTTTAGTGCATTGTGCTATGGGTGTCTCAAGAAGCCCCACTATCGTCTGCGCTTACCGTAAGTTTATGTTCCTTTGTCCCTTGCTTTCTTTGTGGAATACTTAGTTTGGCTCCTTCCATGCCCTCAAATGTCAAGTAATGTCCAGTCGACAGCTGTCTGCTCATGCAGCAGTACAATACGTACGAAAACGTAAGATTTGACCTTCTACTACTTTCATTCGACTCATGATCGTTCGGCTACACAGGTCGACCGCAGATTCACCCTAATTATGGATTCATGAAGCAGCTGATTGCTTTCGGCGAGTGCCGTTATAAGCCTTCATGCACAAACAGCGAGTATATCGCCTGGAAGCGCAGACAACATCGAGAAGTATCTAAATACCTCAACTTGATCGCCGACACCGTACCCGTGATACCACACCAATTATCCCTTAGTAGGTGCGGCACTCGATCACGTAGTTAAACCGCATTGCAGTTTACGCCTTTTAATCCCCAGTGATTTCCCTGGAGATCCTGATGCTGCCGAGTCACTTCTCTTAGATTTGGGCATAACACATGTGCTTTCCATCTCTTCCGCACAGCTTCCGAAGCCGGACCTTCCTCTGTTCAATCACTATTTTATTGATATCCCAAATAATGGTCGCGAAGCTTTGTTGCTTGAGCTTCCGACAGCATGTAAATTTATCGGCGATGCCATTACTGGCGGAGGCCAAGTGCTCGTTCAGTGTCGCGTCGAGCTCAGAGCTTGTATCGTAGTTTGTGCCTATTGTAAGTCGTTTTTCTTTCCTCCTTTGATATACTTTCTACGTGGCTGTCAACCAGTTATGTTCACGCGTCATGTATCACCACGTCAAGCACTCGGACTTCTTGAATCTGGTGAGTCTTAAACATTGGACACTATTCAAGTATGCATGTTCACGCATGCTGCATCATTCCAGCGCTTCCACTGTATAACCCAACAGACAACTTCTACCATCATCTAGACCTTTTTGCAGCGTGCAATTATGTCCCAACGCCCAATAACTCCCTTGTCCAAGCATGGATCTCAGGAAGCACACAGACCTACAAGCCTTCCTTAAAGAAGAAATCTACCACCACAACCAAAAACGCTACGTTGTCGCTTGCGACCACGACGATGACACCTACGACGGAGCAAAATGTGTTTGATTTTGCAGCACTCAGCGAGGTGCTGGCACAGTTTCACTCGACTTCGACGAGCGTGGGTGCTGCGCGCACATAGTTCGGTTCTAGTATCACTGTTTAACATGCTCATTTGATTATACCCCTCTCACAATCCACGAACAGTACCTCTTGATAATATTGCATCGGCATCTATCCCAGAATTGAGCTAGTGTATGTAAAATCGAGGCCACATTCATTATGATCCACTATCTTCATGTACCAATCTGACTACAAGATCTTCTACGCCCTTTTCCTCCGTGTTCTGCGCGCACTTGCACACCTGCACATCTGTCACGTACCCTTCCTGCATTGACCCTTCATACTTCCCAATCATTCCCTTTGTAACGCCATGCAAAACTTCCTACGTCCTTCGCGAGCTTACCTAGCCATCGATATTGCCATTTGAGTAATTTTTCGATGTTTCTGGTTGTCTGTTACCATCCACTGAGCATTGATGTTGGTCTTCTCGTCAATATCCCTAGTTCCCAATCCAATCCAACTTGCATGCATCAACGCTGTCTCGCTAAGCCTTATCACAAGTCGTTCCAGACTTCTCTACGTGGTCTCGGCACTATCACAACCGCGGCGGCAGTCACGCATCACGGCTGCTCAGGCGCTTAAGCTTCATCCGCGCCTGATATCGCAAAGTACAAGAAAAATACTTGACAAGTGGCCCTCTCGGCCTTCTCTGTAACACAACCGAACTCCAAGCCTACAGCGATTAGATTAAGCGCACGTATCCAAACCTTCCTCTTCAAGTCCAAACCCCCTCCTCGAATCCAACGCCTAGCTTTCTCAAGCACGACATGGTTACCGAAAGCACGATCGCAACTGGCAGTGGTCGTTCAATGAGAGCACCCGACTTAGAAGGGTAGTGGTATTTGTGTCGCAAACCCCTCCTAGTTTCTCAGCTGCAGGCGGATCGATCCTCATGGTGTCAAATACCAAACCGGGCTTCCTAAGACTGGGGCAAGACGCTAGGAAGGTCACAAAACCCCGAAAGGCGTTTTGAGGCAGTATCTTCCAGAAAACAAGTGGTTCGAAGATCAAGGCACTCGTAGCGTGGTCGGGACTTTGAAACCAAGTACATCACTGCCAAGCCACGACATATAAAACGGCGAAAGATTTGCCTTTCACAGACCGGAGAAGTGCATGAGGTGTGCCGACTGTGCAGAAGCTGAACGCATAGTCGATAAGCTTAACACTCTTGGGTACGTCTACTAAGCAGGGTACGATCCAGCACACCATCAAAAAGAAACCGATCGTTCAGTTTGCGCAGGGCGCGTTCGACGGAGAACGAAGTTCCAGGATGCTCGGACACCCTGCATGGAACCACCCAACCTTCTATTAGATTTCCGATCAAGGTCAAATCAAACGAACGGGCGACTAATCGATTGTCCAGGCTGGAGGTACGAAATTGAGACTTGATGCGAGCGAAAGGTGCCGCAGTCCGAGTATCCGACACTTGAAGGTCAGCGAGACCGCTTGGACAAGATAAACGTTCGTCGCTGAAGAAGGTAAGTACAGGTGCATGAGGCTTAACTTCACAGAAAGCAGGTTCACTGACTTGAGGAGACATCGCATGTGCCTCCACGACTTCTGGTCGTGGTGAGTGTCTGCCGAGACCTAATGCCACTGAAGACATGTCCACTGTCCAGAAATCTTCTTCCTTAGATGCCTGACGCACACAAAATCCGAATGTCAAAGTTCACTAGTAAATGACCGTGAACATCGTCATGGCACAAATAAACCATCAACTTGCCTCTATGATACTATCACAACAGGATTCGCAATCTAGTCAATCCTGGAGCACAGAAGCCTGCCCCCCACCATGTCTACAAATTAACGCTACCGAGTCTTGTGGCGCGGTGATCTCATTTCGCTATATATAGCCTTCCGAGGATTTGATTTCGGCAACAGCTGTAGCACCGGTTGCAAAGCTCCACTATATGTCAATGAACTCATGCAGAACTTCCTCACCTACCACATCTCTGGATGGTCCTCCATTAATAGTACATTCTCCCTTCGTCGTTAAGCGAGCCACACCAAGGAAGACTTGGCGAAGTAAGCACTGGGAACGTGTACGGTGCGTCACCAAAACATTTGATCGAGCACATGATTTTGATCGTCAGTCCAAACTGGTTGTCTTCGAATCGTCAGTGCAGCATCACGCGAGGATGCTCCCGTGGCCTTTGTATCCTGTGGCCTTTGCATCAATGCATAAGCCCTCGTTGAAGCGGTATATCCTAGAAACAACCACCGTAATTAGAAGAGATTGGTAATATCATTGGCAAACTTCAACTCAGCTAATTTGACGTGCTATTTGACTTGCTAGTTGTCAGTCGCTAGTGACCAACGATTATTGCCTCCTACCGACGCCGTCTCTCGCTCAGACGGAGTTCCGAGCCCGACGCAGAACAGCTCCTTTTCAAGCTACCAACCCATCACAAGGTGGCACCCAACTTTGATCATGCGAAAGTCGCCTGAAGGATTCAAAGAATACCTATCTGCACCCGTACATCAACACAAGCATGCTCCATCAAACCAGTTGTTGCAAATCGTGTGTAAGAGCAACTCTCGGTATCAATACGAGCGGTCGTCGCAAGGGTGAATCAATTATGCAAATGGAAACAAAGACATGTGGAACATATTTGAAGCACAGACCAGCGCTTCTTGCCTTCCCGCGAACTAACGCATAAACATCTTTTGTCGCGGATATTGCCATCACTTGCTTCGGATTTGAATTAGGATGAGTTATCCCAGCGTGGCGGTTCTTGATATCCGCCGGCAGGAAGGATCTGGCCCTGATTGGCGTCGGGGTATGGAATGTAATTGGGCTGGGGTGAGAGGGGCACATTGCTTGGGGAATATCCGCCGGGAAGAAGTAGAGTGTTCCTTAAAGCAGACGAACGGGAGTATTTTGAAGATAGCATCCATGCATAGGATATAAAGTTTAACCGCCGGGACCTGCAGTATACTGAGCCACAAGGACCAGAGGCCTCACTTGCTGCAGCGATGGAAGACGTCCAGATTCCCTTTCCACGGATGGCTTAGATGACCGTACACAAGACGATGGTATCGCAGATGAAAGCTAAAAGAAGACTACTTCAGCAAACGGCAATCATTCTTACAACTAGAGACGTACCAAAGAAGATGATAAGTCCAGCTGCCTCCGCTACAGTAACCTGATAAAATTTGGTTAGTCGTGGGACCTGGTAATCAGTATTAATAAGTGGGAATAGTTGGTCACAGCTACCAAAGACTCACAGCCAGTGTAAATGTATTTATCAGGGAAATAATTGGCCCAGCCCGCAGCATCAACAGCGGAACCAACACACCGCCCAGACGACGACCAGGAAACGATCAGCTGACAAGGAAACTGTCATAACATCTGACGCACAGAACCAACCGATTGAATGCAACCACGGATGTGCAGATTCCGCGGCGCACGCGACCCAAAAGTGAGACTGCCAGTTGCGGACCCAAATGCGATAAAGCTCAAGTTGACATTTTGATATCCGCTACAACCGACTGATGCGGGCACAGACGCCAATGATCACAAGAGCCAATACTGAACTAATGGCTATAAAACACGGTTAGGTTTAATTCAAGGTCCGTCGCACGTTAAAATTGTACAACCGCTCACAAAGGATGATGGCACGGAATCGAGCTAAGGACAGGCGGGTGAGAGGAACGAGACAGTAAATGCGAAGAGATGACGAAAGTATTTATGTCTTGACATTATGATTGACATCGCTTGACATAGAACTGATTGATCAGAAGTAATAAATTGAGCCCTAGTTTTACAACACATATGAAGTAAGTTACCGCCTTATCAAAACACACGATGCCGAAACCATGAAAATACGTGTTCAAGTGACCACTCACAAGTCGTGCAATAAGACATAAATGGGATCAGAAAAATGGTGAGATAAACTCCAATGGGTATAAGCACAGCATCAACGCGTTGGTGATTGTGCGCCTTGAAGATACACCCAGGACTCTGACGCACTGCATCGAGGCGACGTCGTCATCGGTCGGAGACTCGGGGTTCACAGTTCTAAATAGAGTCGACAAATTGCACTATAAAATGCACTTGACAACCATAAGGCTCGGCACCAAAAAAAATTCAGTCATACCAAAAAGGATAAAGGAGACTAGCACAAACATATGCGTGCTAGCGTGCGGTAGGACGCAAGCTGGCTCCTTGGAGACCATTATCATGCTGAGCCGAGATCTCACAACGAGGCCTTTATTTAAAGACACTAAGCACACAAACCAAACAGTTGGGCGCTTACGGAGCAATTATATCGAAATTCCTCTGGCGCTATACGTCATGCTTTTTGAAGTCTCTAAAGTAGTCAACGAGGATCGACGAGGATCCACAGGGTTTTGCGATAGAGCCAGGAACCCCGTTGACTTCCATCGTTGCGCCTCCAGCCAACCACGCTACGCCCACACGGTCCCTAGAAGCAACGGACAGTTTAAATGTACCGTTTGATGAGAAAGTCGCGTTTATGGCATGTCCAAGACACGCGGCAGACAGGCAGGCAGTTGTTGTCAACAGAGTAACCTTCTAACCAGAAAGGTAAAAATTCCCATTCAGAGAAAGTAGTCCGCAGGAGGTCTTTTTGCTGGGATAGAACGTACATCCTAATGACACGAGATGATCAGATCACAGCGCTGGATGAAATGCAACATTTCATCCCCGCATATCGCCTTTTGGGGGAGATCAAAATGCAAGGAACTTACCGAGGGTGCATGGTGGAAAACTTTGTATTCTTGAGCAAGGCGTTCATCTAGCTCGAGAATCGAAGCCACATTACCACACCTGTCATAAAACACGATAGGTTAGGAAAGCCGAGACCAATGCAGGGTATCCATTCGATCACTCACCGATAACAGTAATTTGGTGCGCTCCACACCGTCACTATCATGTTGTCGAACATGAGCTTATATCCCTCCATGGCTAGTTGATGGGCCCGCGCGATGAGGTCAATGGAGTTGTGGTGAGCAAAGGTTTTAGTAATGTCGGCGCCGAAAAGAAAGCCAGCGCCCCGCGGAGATAGGCCCCATCCAGTTATCTCTATTCAAAAGAGAGTCATATCATGAGCAGACATCGCCATTGACCATGGCCCCAAAAGACTCAAGGAGTTACGCACCGTCTGGGTCGGACCAAAGGAGGTCACACATTGGACCATCATGAGGGACTTCCTGTTTTCGATCAATAGCGCGTATCTAATAGCATTTAAGAACGCGTGCGCAAAACACGGAGTAATTAAGCATAGTAGACGCACCTGATCAATCGCCTGCAGATTCGGGCTGAGTCCGCCATGGACACAGAAAACTCTACCGTCCACGATCGCGCCTAACGCAAGATAGTCAAACACCTCGCAACACCATCTCCACACGTTGGTACTGCCATATTTTCTCTGACACTCATCATAGAACCCATATACCTGTGTGATCTGTCGTGACTCGTGGTTGCCCCGGATCAACGTGATTCGTTCTGGATAGCGGACTTTGAGGGCCAGGAGGAGCAGAAACGTTTCGACGCTGTAGAAGCCGCGATCCACGAAATCACCTGTGACAACGGGACATTAAACATCAGACAAACGCACCAGGACGCTATGCTTACCCATGAAAAGGTAGTTCGTCTCCGGGCAAAACCCGCCTACCTTGAATAATTCCATAAGATCAAAGAACTGCCCATGGATATCGCCGCAGATCTTAATCAGAATGCAGAATGAGTATCATCCTAGGAGAGGATTGAGTCGAATTGTGTTCACCGTCACGGGAGAGTCCACGGCTTGGACATTTGCTTCTTCTATTAGGATCTCACGGGCCTTGAAGCAAAGCCGTTTGACCTGTTCCTCGGATATGGGTTCACATCGTGTGAGCTGGTCTATTTGCCTGTAAGATCAACGCGCGCGAGAAGTACGCAGCGGCCGGACGTGTTTCATGCGCATTGGATAACGCAATGCACAGAAGCCGGTTTTTGATCGCCAATTACACGTTGTTGCGGTACTTTGAGAACAAGCTGTGACGAAAAATGTGAATTCTCACCTGTCGAGATCACTGGGCATTGCAACCTATCTGATAGACCGTCGACTCGGATGATGCCTTGGACAACAAGTTGTAGTACGTGTGCACCGTGGAAACAACGTCACATTAAGGCACGGTACCGCCTTAGTACTGCCACGTCAGATTGGCTCGGAATCCACGATGCAATTCTTATGAACAACATAATGTACAAAGTATGTATATGCAGGTTAGACACGCAGGTATATGGTAGGTGTGCAGTAGCGATGTAATACCAAGTAGCGTAACAGCTGCAGTGTAGAGATAGCAGAAAATGCACGATAGTAATCCATACACAACAGAGACATCGACGGACGGAGAAAAAATCCGGTTACGAGGCAGCTATAAAATACGAGATTGACAACAGTAAACAGGAAACAAGGGGTCAGTGTTATACATAGCCTGTCGAGGGGCGCGGTCGCAGAGCGTTATCTGCCTTCCAAGCGCCTTGGCCAAGGCCGACGTGCGGAGTGTGATAAGGATATGAACTCTGCACCTGGGAATGATGCATGTATGACAGCGAGGCGGGCGGTGTTATTGAATGATGCATTTGAGGAATCCGGATGTCCCCGCGAAGCACCCTCTCGTCCTGAATCGGCGCTAGGACTGGCGGCGGCGAATCATACCTCGGTATGCTCGAATGATGCGACATCAGAGTGTGACTATATGATCCATGAACGACATTGTTTTGCGTGCTCATATAGTTACTAGAATGATCAGAGACAGGATCCAATATCCCAGAACCGTTTTGGTAGGACGCAACCTCATGCGAGTCATCCCGGTAGGCTGAGTAGTTGGGCGTGGATAGCTGAGAGTGTGGAGAAACAGAGTGCGGAGATTCCGGTGATGGGGTGCTGACTGCCTGATAATGTGTAGGATAAGAGTGTGGATGCGAGATGTGTGAGATCGAGAGACGAGATGATACAGACGAAAGGTGGGCGGATGACTGCGGAGAGCCATCATGAACATTTTCCATGGGTGATTGATGAAGAGAGGAAGAATGAATACGCGACATGGATGGCTTCTCTACGTATGCCTGAGAATAGTCGTATGAGGGATCATGCACAGCGTGACCACTCGAAGGCTGTGAAACAGCAGCCGCCGTGACGTAGCCGTAATTAGCTTGCGAGGACTCGTCATAACTTGGTGTGCTGTCACCATAATGGGACTGGATTGGTGATGAATGAGATGCGACTTGACCATTGGACATTGCTTGGGAATGTTGGTTGATCATTGATGGGAAGGAATTCTCGGGAGGTGTCGGGGATCTACTTGATACACTTCCAGAATGCAGGCTATCAGAATATGGAGGTACAGGGAATGCTTGTACCAAAGGTGGGGGCGAGTCGGGGGCCGGAGGGATGGCGTGTTCGAGTGCCGGTGGAGGAGAAGGAGTGTCCGACGAATGGCGTTCAGAGGAAATCAATGAGGATGCTGTTCGGCTAATTTTTGTGCCAGAACCGCTGGTGCCCACGGCACGGGCGATCGCAGCACGCGTTGCGGAGCTTGAGCTCCGTCGTGAGCCAGGAGAGAGATGAATGCGGTAACTGTAGAAGAAGAAGAAAACGAAGCTCAGTTGCTGGCCATGAATTGCGGCGATAAAATATGTTGAATATATGATTGTGATAAGTTATTGAAGAGAATGAAAATGGAACAGATGCTGTGTGGCACCGATAGTACCACGGGAATAGATATAACGGCCGGCGATAAAGAATAGAAGGATACTCACTGTTGCTGTAAATTGTCTTGCCTAGAACAACGTGTTTCGCATCCAGGAAAAGGACACTTGTGATTGCGTTCACCTGTGTGAACACGGAGGTGTCGGGCGAGGTGGCCACTTGTAGTAAAGCCACGGTCGCACGTCGTACAAACGTGCTTTTTCTTTCCGTTGGTTGCAGTAGAAGATTGGGGGGAGTGAGAAAGAGAAGAAGGTGCTGTTGGCGACTGCGGGGAATGACCTGCAGACTGACTAGAATCTGATAGATACTGCACAGAAGAGTATTGAGTAGAATAGATAGCAGAATCATGCTTTGTTGAAGTATGGCGGGGCATATGGGACAAAGCAGTAAATTGCAGGGGTGAAGAAGAAACGGAGGATAGGATTGTACGGATTGCGGAGGAACTGGAGAACAGGCTTTTGAGGAGAAGAAGTGTCGAGGCAGTGACGCCCAAGTGGAAAATACGTAAATAAGTGCGGTCGCACCAAATAAATGTCTTATATTTGTTATATTGATAGAATCCAAGGAGAACCTCAATTTTATTTCAATTGAGGGCTACGTTTAGACTTTGGAATTGTCATTTCGTAACATACAGTTGTTGATAATCACTTGCCGTTTCTTCCGGAAGCGTACCAAAAAGAGAATATTAATTTCGGAGCGGATGCAGTTTGGGGTGAAAACTTCCGAAGGTATGGACTCAGAACCACCTCAGCGCTAGGATTTCTATGATCACCGTCGAAGGAAGACCAATTAATAAATATAAGAGAGGCTTCTATAAGATATACTACCTACATGCACTGGATTGTCCTCGATGCTTGCATGCCTGAGCAATCATTTTTGTATTTGTACGTCTTCCTTTTGATGAGTCTATACTAAGGTTGAGTTCTGCCAGATCTGATAGTAAGAGCGTGGAATAGACGCCTGGACTGACATTTCTTCCTCGCCCACGTGAGATAAGTTTCAACTAACCAATCGGCAACGAACCAATCCCGCACAACTCCCCGTCCGTCTTCAATTCTCCAATCGTACAAAAAAACCGCTTCACGCAATTCAATTTAAGGCACAATTATGAAAATGCTCTTTTCGGGACCGTCCAGAACCATCCATTTGCGGTTTCGATCGCGATCAACCAAAGAAGTTGCCAATGCCCCCCCCCCCCTTCTCGTCATTCAACACACGGTAATCGGCTGAACACTACGCCCAGAACGATGAAAGCGAATGTCGCTCTTCGTTGCCAGCTTGCACCCCCTCACCATGGATACTATATACCCTCTCTCCACAAAATGTCATTCCTTGTCAATCATTGAAAACAAGGTCGCCGTCCTATTAATTCAAACACTCGCTGACCTCTAAAAAACATTTCATCTTTAGAGTCAACAAAGACATCATTGACATAATTCAATAGCAAAAGCAGTTAGTCGTCGATAGGTTGGGTGATCGTCAACTGAAATTCTCTCACACTGAGTTACATCTCTGTCCAACGCCACAAGTCGACTGCCTTTTCTCTGATAACCGTGACAGGCGCCGAACTCTATATCATGGATTGAATACACAACACAGACTGCCAGTGACAAAGAAGCCGCATCTCAATTGATCATATGGCTCGGCCCATCAGTCACCATCATGTCGGTCAACGAACGTCCCGTGCACTCCCGTGCAGCTTCCGGATGGATCACGCATGTCAGAAGTCAGAAGACCACATAAACGTCACTTACCAGATCCGCCTCCGTTAAGTAAGCATTAGATGAGAACAACCCTGAAGGAGTTAACTCTCTTAACGTCCACCCCCGTGCCTTCGCGCTCCTTCATGTCTCAACAGTCGTACGACGGAAATCACTCCGTTTTAGCGTCTCGGCGATACTTGCGGACGCGCTCAATGCCACCGACCTGTCCTGCAGTCTGGGGTTCTGGAACAACGGTTATGTACTTGATCTATACCCACGCAGAGATAAATTGTGATGGCATTCTCAACGAATGGCATGACAGGGGCCAGGCGAAGTTACTGCATCGCCTTGCATTGCACTAAACATAAAATGAAAACATGAAAGTTAGCTCAACTCCCTGATGCGGATTGGCTCATTCAACGGCGTTCAAGGGACCGATCCAGGGGCTTACGAGACCAACCTCTGCCGTCGCAGAGCGGAGCCGTTACGGGACCTGGTCAACGAACGACACAAAAAGGTCTCTCATAACAGGACGTGACATACATACCTCATACCACGATTAAAATTCCTTATAGTGATCAAACGTTTGCCCAAAAACAACCTGGTGTCAGACACTTTGACTTGTCATCTAGAAAAAAATCTATCACTTTCGTACAATGCCGAAATCAACAGACATAACGGTTACTTGTCTTGATAGCGTCTGCGGCACCAGCCTGAGACAGTCGATATGAATATTAGAGTAGGCCGTGACTTGAGAAAATGTCTTGGAGAGCTCCGGGAGACAAAGTCTTGGTCACATTAGCTGTTTTGGGGATTCACTCACCATCTATTAGCCTGGTACTATCACTTGACGTGAATCCCTTGGCAGCGCTGGAGCAAAAGCAATGCATGATCAGATCCTACACCAGTCATTCACCACAGCACAACTTGCACTCGCCGAATCCAATAATGCTGAGCCAGCAAGTCCTCTGGGTAGATCTTCGGACCAGATATATTTTTAGTGTCGCCGTAGTGCCCTATCTGATTTAGACACGACGCGCTTCGAAACCACCGCCTTATCCCCAACTATCCATCTGACAGATAAGAACTTTGCTTCTGGCAGTTCACCGCGAAAACGTACATGAAAAAATTCCCTTCGTACCCCAAATATATGGTGATCACCTAAACTTTCGTTGACGTCGCGCAACGATAGGATAAGGTTTCGAGTGAAATACCCATTTGGGAGCAAAGCCAGGCATCGCCCGAGGCGCTAAAACCCTTTGAAAATTCTTCCATGGAAGCTGAATTCAATTATGCATGGAGCCAGTAGTTGGGAAGGGCGGGAGATGCGCGATCGAGTTACCAGAAGGCTATGCTCTTGATCTTCAGGGCAATAGAGTCACTTGACCATCATGATGGCCCGGAGAATGCAAAGTCGGGGCAGTGACTGGAGAAGGTATTGCCGGCTTCGTAATTAATCGAGACTTCGGTCAAAAAAAATCGCATGACGGCAAGCACAGCCAGTGGACAATGAATATTCTGAATGCTTGACGTTAGCAAAAGCCGTGATACCGCCCTCGCAACCACAATGTTCGGCATCAGGCGTAACTTGTGTATATCATGATAGTACTGTACCAGCATATACATGTAAATCCTACAAAGGCGCAAAGATGAAATAATGAGAGAAACAGGAAGAAAGCTCATAATCATGACATCGTATCAGCTCCCAATCGGCTTCCCCACCTCAAAGCCGTTGGTAAAAGCGTGCGGGGCTTCTTGTTTTGCATTACGATGCCAGATTGGCTCTCACCCAAATCTAACGCTATACACCGCAGCAACCTATGCCAGCTTAGAATAGACGAATCGGTTTGCCCATCGTGCTCTTGATGTGCAACGACTGGACATTTTGCCAGTTCTTCTTGAGAAGGGAAACGAGAAAGTTAATGCCTGTGACAGCGTGAGAGGTAGCCATGATCACGTGACAGTCAAATTCATACTCATCATCACGTTCGCAAGGACCTGGTCGTCAGTCATTTGGACATGTCCAACGGCAACGCCCAGACAAAGAACCTTCTTGAGCTGGAACTTAATCGTCGATCGCACTTCATTGAGCTTGTTCGCTAGATCCTCAGCGTGAGAGATTGGAGTAGGGAACTTCCCAGCTAGTGATGAAGTTTAGGGCATGACATATCCCCGGATGAACCCTAAATGATTTCACCTTTAGAAAGACCGGGCCCAAGAAGACGAGGAATCTGCTTAATCAAGGCTTCAGAGGCCAAGAATGCGTCATACTTCTTGGCGAGTTTCTTGACAAGCTTCTTGTTCTTGTTCAGTCTGACAAGATGAAATCAGAAATGTCATTAGGACAGGGTGGAGCTTAGCCTTGCTCACTTTTTCAAGTCGTCAACCGACTTGTACTCGAGCTCAATTTGCTTGGCACGATCAATGTCCGCTGCATCGGCAAGAATGCAGATAGACATGCGTGGACGAGGGACATTGGGCAGCCTGAGATATGAGCAGTCAATCACGACCTGTTATATTCGAGAGCCCATACGCACTTGACGGTACCAGAGAAACGCTTGTCCTTTTGAGTATCGTAGTTTTTAAGACCGATCTGAAGTTCGATGGTCTCCACAAAGTTACGTCTTTTCTCGCCATTGGCGTCAGCCAGGAGGTCCTTGACGGAGCCCCGCACGCTTGCCACTGATAGCTTACTATGTCATAGTCAGAGACGATGAAACCAGGAATCAGCGTGCTAGAAAACATACGAGCTCATGCTTGGTGATGATTTTTGGGGGCGGGTGGGATGTTTTGGGTCTTGAGGATGATATGAACGAATAAGGTTCAAGTGGCGGAATACATATACAGTGTGACATGCATACGTAATCCAAGATGTATTTGGCAATGTGTGACTTCTGACATATCGAGCGCTTCGGTGTCGATCTGGCACAACAGCTTCCAAGGTCACTATTGGAACACTCCAGAGAATATGCTTCTGTGACTTCGTTCCTCCTGACCACCAACGTTAAATATTCAATCAGTTATCTCTTTATTTCTTTCATTTTCTCAATTGTATACTTAGTTATAGTGGTATGTTTCTTCTTTTCATGCTATGACTGGTTCTGACCGAGTTGTTTACATTTCCAAGGTCATGACGGAACCTTGGGCTTTCCAGGGTGGAACACCGCTGTGAGCCATTTTTCTGTTTGGTAAAGCAAAGTACTGAGCACAGTCAAGATCTGATACCCCTGAATCTGATCTAGCATCTCTTTCACCTCGAACTGCGCTGCTGTCGCCACCCTACGAGAACGCCGAGCTGACTAGGCCACGCCGTGTCAACAATTCCCCCAACAGCAAATTCCGTCGCGAGCGGGAACGTATTCACGCAGCTGCGAGTGCTCGTGACCTCTTGCGACTCCTGATAAACGAGGAGTACGAGGCGAAGCAGACTCGCAAAGTGCTCTATACTGCATTAGACAGGTTGAACGCTGAGAGTCATCGTGCTGAAGAAGCAGAATTACAACTCGCAGAGACTTTGGAACGGACGAGGTCTATCAACGAGGCTCGCGTTACTGCCCAGCAGGAAGCAACTCGGGCCCAGGAAGAACTGAGGCTCTACAAGCTGCAACTTGACAATGCGCAGAGAGAAATTCTCAGAGCCCAAGATGTGCTTAGAGTCATTGAGGCCCAGAGGGATGATGCAGAGGCTGCGGCTGCTGACGCGCGCTCCAAGGCTCGAAGGTTGAATGAAGAACGCTTGATTGAGCTCGCGAGGGAAGAAGGTCGAAGACGCGGGTACGAAGAAGGTATCCGCCGCGGTCGTAATATAGGTTACCGAGAAGGGCTCGTCATTGGTGTTGATGATGGTCGGTCTCCAATGCGAGAAGCTACTACTGCTGCCCTTGACAGGGTGGTCGAAGCAGAGGAGGAAGCAGATGTGGCTCCTGTAGGTTTACCTCCTCAGCCTGCACCAGTCATACCCATGCCAGAGAGCCAAACCGCACCAGAAGTCCACCGTGTCTCATCACAAGTCACGACTTCACTCGATGGTCGTGACTCTCGTTCTCGTCGTGACTCCGAATCTGATGCCGCCAGTCGAATGAGCATCCCGCGCGCTGATCCCATAGTAATGCCTGTCATGGTTGATCACCCGCGGCTCAGAACAGACCCTTCTATTACCAGCCAATCTTCTCATTCGCATTCACATCCCCAGCCTTGGCCTATGTCAGATCGTTCTTCAGCTCGGTCGCCCTCAATTAGACCAGTCTCGGTACAAAACTCTGTTCCTAGCGTTCATCATTCAGAGTTCCAAGTCCCGCCGGACGGCTTTATACCAACTCTGGACAAGGACCAACATATTTCACTTCCTCCCCCGCGTGAACTTGGCCGCAATATATCTTCACCGTCACCGTCACTGTCACAACCTGCCCCTGGTCCGTCCTCGGATTCTGTCAGAACGTTTGACTACCCCACTCGCCGTGCCTCTCCGGAATCACAAGCATCAACGAAGATGTCTATGTCTCAGTCCTCCACCATATCGGCGCTCGAGATTATCGGCTTGCCCAATATGACAAGCCGCGACAGACGTCGAGAGCGCAACGGTCTGAGTATCATTCATGAAGATGCAAGCGTCGCAGCCGACCACTCCACCGTGACTGGATCTGACGCGGGACACCATCACCACCGCGACGAGAGACGCAGTGAAAGAGAAACAGACAGCCAGGCTACGAGGCACTCGCGGAGACAGCTATCAAATCAGATGGTTACTGACGAGCTGAGATCGTCTAACACATCCGAGACTGAGGAATGGGGTCGATATAGTGCAGGAAAGGTTTGCTTTTATGCTATGCGGATTGTACTTTGAGTTGACGAAGGCCACAGACTCGCACGCATAGTTCGAATAGTTCATCCCATCCAGCGAACATGATAACACCCAACTCGTACCCTCCAAATTGGGATAACGCTAACACACCTCTGTCTCAGCATCACCGACATTCAAGGACAGTATCTACTCCTAGTCGACGAGAGTCGATGAGATATGAACATCGAAGAGACGCATCGTCGGACAGCTCTGTCCCTGAGATAACCATCCAGCCCCCGGTGAGTGTCATTACCTTGCCCTAGATAAACGCTAAAACTAAGCCTTGGCAGTCATGCTCTCCTTCCGACGCACCATCAAGACGCGCGTCCATATCTGGACTACTTAGTCCTGATCACGCCAATCACCCGCTCCCTGTACCTGTGCCTGTTTCGCAGCGTACTCCACTCGTTCCTACAGTCCCTAACTCTCCCGTTTCAGCGCCTGTCTCGTTGGTAGGGTCCATGTATGACATAGGACAGCTGCCAACCGGTTTTACTGGGAACAATGGCGCACCGCCTCCAGGGGGCCCTGTCATTCCCCATCTGATTGAGAGAGAAGCGCCCTCGCCACATAGTTCGCTTTACGCACCCGCCCAGCCTGAAGGCAGGCGGTCACAAACCCCCCAGTCTTACGTGCCCTCCCCAGTCCCTTCTGATGTTTCCTACCCCGCACCGCCTATTTCAAGGGAATCGACACCAAACGGCTCCATGCAGCGGGGAGACCGTTCCTCTACACATGGACGCCGGCAGAGTTTGAGCCAGTCTGCGGGAATGACGCCTGGCACTCTCCCGCGGTCTCTCCAGCCAGGCGGCGAGACTTCGCGCTCGTCCCGCAAACAACGATCAAATGCGTCAAGTAGTTCGCGCCAGTCGTTTGCACACTATGACCCAGGCGTGTACAATGACCCTGCGTATCTGGCGAGTAACGAATCAATACTGATAGATTCTCGAACGGGCGCGAATACGGCTGCGAATGCGGGTGGGTCGAGAAGGACTTCGTAGATGCTCATCGCGTTCCCTCCACTTTCGCATTGGAATACTCGAAGGACTAGATGATTTTGTGTTGCTCAGACTGTTTTTCTTGTTATTCTTGTCGAGCATGATATTTATCGCAGCACGCAATTACTAACATAGAGTAATCAACTGACTAGAAGGTCTGTATATCCACTGCAATTGTTTTTGCTATTATGAATCAATTATATCACTGTCAGAACGTTCGAGGCCCTACATTAACCAGCTGTTTATCTAACTGGAGCGCCTCCGTATTTCGGTGGGAGAATCTGTTACTTACCTTTTTTCTACCATGATACCCGACACAGCTTCCGTTACAATTTGTTTTTACAGGGTCATCGGTCCGTCTCGGTACCCTAAACGTAGATGCTCGACCCTGCTCGACCTTACCTCGGTCACCCGACATGCTCACCGTAATCAACAAGCGGTGAGTCCTCGATGCCGCCACCAATTGTACTGTCAGCGTGTCGCTGACGTGAAGCGGGTCGGTTCAAAAGTCGTGACACATATATTAGACTTAATAGTGATGTTTCAGCATTTCAGGCTCAAGCCGCCACAAGCGGCCCTCGACATCCATAACACGGCTCAGACACAGACCTGTCCAATTTGCACTAGCCGTGATATCGATGATGAGAAAAGCATTTCCAAACGTAACGTCATACCACGTAGATGGAAACCAGCTCCAGAGGACAGAGAAGGTTGTAACCGTCGCTTTTCTGGTCTGAAACCTAACTTCTCTTGCTCGTCCGTAAGTAAGTCAGGGGTTATATAATGACCGTGCGATCTTAACTTTTGGTGCTTCAATCGATAACCAACTCACATCTTCCATCGACAAGTACATAGAAAATGGACCCAAACACCTCATCAGTTTTCTCGAGCTCAGAGCCAGAGAACGAGCTCTCCATTTTCTACCACATCGGGGGACATCTTTTCCAGCTCGACGGCATATCAAGTGCAGAGAGAGACCAAGCTCACGTGTGCACTCGACAACCTTGCCAGCAGTTCGTTTGTGTCCTTCAAGAGTCAGGGAGGTACAGCCCCTGTTCAAGCTGCTCGTTAAGGGAGAGGATGCGGGGACATGGATGGAACTTACCGTTGGAGTGTTGCAAAAGCATGCAACCCCTTCGCCATTCGGCAGAGGAACCGAAACTGTTATGGATCCAACGTACAGGCACGGAACGGAGCTCAAGGCGGATGACCTCGCCTTCGGGATGAGGAATCATACCATGAAGAGTTCGTAAGCCACATCCAGGATGAACTCCAGATAAGCATGTTCGTAGGGGAAAACGTTACCCCAGTATGACATCAAAGTTGTCGAGCAACGGCCTAGCTTTACACTCCCTTCATATAGACACGTGCTCAGTGATAATTGAATCCGACCTGCTCCGATTGGACGAACAATGAACATGAACACACTAATACATCCAAAATCTTCCACTGACTGATGAGCCCCTCACCGCATCAGTGATGAGCACCCTTATGTAATATTAATCTTTACATATGTAGAATATATGTAATCTAAGCACTGGATGTCATGTCTAGTTGAAACGACTTTATCATCCATCCAACAAGTTCGCCGCTTGTCTCGCACCCATCCTCTAACGTCATACCTATGATCTCAAATGATCCCAGTTGGTGGCCACTCATCAATATGACTCGTATTGGCAGCTATTTTATAGGTTTGTGGAGAACCAGTCGATGATGATGGCGGTGTCTCAATTTGACGTTACGCAGTTGCTGCTTTTGCTGGGGTGATGTACGATTGGGGTGCGCATGATATATTACACAACTGTGCTGATATTCTGATGATAATTTTAGTCCTGACACTCGCACAAGAGGTAGGTACATGTCATGAACAAAGTAGCTATGTAGCTGAGATTGGTTTCATAGATCGAGCTGGTCTGTGTGAGCACAGCTCCACCGTAGCACTAGGAGAACAACTTTGATTGATTCGCGATAGAGGCAACACTGGTCCCTCATGACCTTTCTGTATCTCAGTGTACGTACTGTGCTTGCGTTAGAGTGTAGTTGGAAGATTATACTGACTCGAAAACATTATAGGCGCGCTATCTTGGAATGTTCTATGCTATGTATGTTGATAAAGCTCAGCAACTGATCTTGTTCTAATTAACCATCGATGCATTTCCCACAATCAGCATCAGTTTACTGAGCATGTCTTTTCACATTCGCTGTGTTTATTTCTCTGACCAGCGGCACACAGTCAGTGTTCCAACAATCCCGGTGATAGATGCAGTAAGTCTTCTGCACCAATGTCTGCTATTCCCCTCCAATTAACCGCAGCGCTCTGTAGGGGTGAGTCTGAATCGTGATCAGCTTTTTGGTTCGCTTTGATGGTCACTACAGATGTAAGACTGTCTAGAGTGTGATTTACCCGAGGCTGACCTCTAACTGGATTTACCAGGCCGGATTTTGTACATCACACAAAATTTGACGAATGTTGTAGTATTTCCGATACTTTGCGGTGAGCTTTGCAGTCGCAAGACTTCAGTGATATATATTTTACTGAATCATCTTGCAAGTCATCATGATCGCTCGACTACATGCCATGTATCAGCGATCTCGAAAGATGCTAATATTTCTCGCTATCATCTTCCTGGCTGACAACACTTTCAACGGAGTGATCACCGCAATAGGAATAGAGTATACTTCAACGGGTATGCTTCCTTGTGGGTTAAAGATGTGTATGAGAGTAATCGATGAATACCAGAAGCACTCATTCTTTCCGGCACCTATCAGTGCATAATTAGCTATGCGGACGGTATCCCAGTTCTGGATTCCATTACTTGGATATTCGCCATTGTGTGGGAAGTCCTCGTACTGTGTCTTGCAGTTTGGATTTCTGTAAAACACTTCTGTGAGCTGCGACGACATTCTGCTGGAGGGATCATTGGGGACTGTTTCACGGCTTTGATGAAATCTCACGTTATTTACTTTTCGAGGTGAGCTCATATCGCGATTGTGGTTTTATTTTTCCGCTGAATTTCTGCACTGTGTGCATGCTAGTTTTATTGCTGTTTCTTGCTTCCAGATCGGTCTTTTGTCTCCGACACTCTCAGCGGTACGCCAATCCATTGCTGACCTCTACGAACATAGTTCATTATCTGTATAGGTCCAATTTTCTTTAGAAACTGAGATATATTGTGGCTTTCTTCAAATTTTTACGTTCATTCAGTTGTTTGTGCTGGGACCACGGCTGATCCTCGGTATTCGAGAGTTTAACGCTAAGCTCGTGACCGACTCTGACGCAAAAACCACGATGACTTCAATCGTTTTCCAGGAGCACGTATACGTGTCAACTCGCAGCAGTGTGTAACGGGAAGTGTTCAATGTGACTCCGCAGAAAGCGGAAGAATTTCTTCTATTTCAAAGTTTCATTGTGGTACTTATTACTAGACCTTTGATGTAGATTTGACAGAGAAATAGATTGAATTCTCTAAGATGCACAGCTGCCGTAGCTAACAGACTTTGGAAGAGGGAAGACAGTTGGTAATTTCTCTAGCTATCATTGATGGTACTACTAGTAGGTCTATGTCACGCTCTCTACCTGCCCACTGCGTTTGTTTTTTGAGTATCTCTGAACTTTTAAGTTAATCGCAAAGAGTTGGAAACTGTTGCATAGACGCATGCTGTATTCCAGCACACATATCTACACAACAAAAACATCGAGGATCATGTCCCCAAATTGACCAGCCGTTTATCACGTATCTAGTGAGCGAGTTGAATAACTGCGCCACCCGCATTTCGGTGGGAGAATTCGCTACTTCTACCTGACATAGCTTCCGTTACAATTTGTTTTTACAGGGTCATCGGTCCGTCTCGGTACCCTAAACGTAGATGCTCGACCCTGCTCGACCTTACCTCGGTCACCCGACATGCTCACCGTAATCAACAAGCGGTGAGTCCTCGATGCCGCCACCAATTGTACTGTCAGCGTGTCGCTGACGTGAAGCGGGTCGGTTCAAAAGTCGTGACACATATATTAGACTTAATAGTGATGTTTCAGCATTTCAGGCTCAAGCCGCCACAAGCGGCCCTCGACATCCATAACACGGCTCAGACACAGACCTGTCCAATTTGCACTAGCCGTGATATCGATGATGAGAAAAGCATTTCCAAACGTAACGTCATACCACGTAGATGGAAACCAGCTCCAGAGGACAGAGAAGGTTGTAACCGTCGCTTTTCTGGTCTGAAACCTAACTTCTCTTGCTCGTCCGTAAGTAAGTCAGGGGTTATATAATGACCGTGCGATCTTAACTTTTGGTGCTTCAATCGATAACCAACTCACATCTTCCATCGACAAGTACATAGAAAATGGACCCAAACACCTCATCAGTTTTCTCGAGCTCAGAGCCAGAGAACGAGCTCTCCATTTTCTACCACATCGGGGGACATCTTTTCCAGCTCGACGGCATATCAAGTGCAGAGAGAGACCAAGCTCACGTGTGCACTCGACAACCTTGCCAGCAGTTCGTTTGTGTCCTTCAAGAGTCAGGGAGGTACAGCCCCTGTTCAAGCTGCTCGTTAAGGGAGAGGATGCGGGGACATGGATGGAACTTACCGTTGGAGTGTTGCAAAAGCATGCAACCCCTTCGCCATTCGGCAGGGGAACCGAAACTGTCATGGATCCAACTTACAGGCACGGGACGGAGCTCAAAGCGGATGACCTCGCCTTCAGTTTGCGAAGGAATGAGGAATTATACTACGAAGACTTCGTAAGCCACCTCCAGGATGAACTCCGTACAAGCATGTTTTTAGGGAAAAGAGTTACTCTCAAGTTATACAAGCTCGCCATATATGGTGAAGGAGGCCATTTTGACTGGCATCGTGACTCAACACATAGCGATGCTCACCATGGAACGGTGCTCGTCGCACTCAACACGGAATGGGAGGGAGGAGAGCTCATGTTGAGACATCAAGAGGTTGAGACAACTGTCGACATGCATCCACAAAAGTCCGGCAACGAGCTCTGGCCAGTTGTGGTCGCATTCTACACAGACACAGAGCACAAAGTCATGCCCGTGACCAAGGGGACACGACTGGTGCTCCAGTATGACGTCAAAGTCGTCCAGCAAGCGCCTGAAAATTGGATTCCTCCGCCAAGTTACACTCCCTTGACGAGGGCTGTTTATCGTCACCAGCACATTGCATCCCACATCCACACTTATCCCAACTTGGACCAGAAGTTGGTGCAGGCTGTCGTTGACGAGATCAGAGCATTGCACAAAGAAGAAGACACCACTATCGTCGCTTTCCCGCTTACTCACCTCTATCGCAAGGCAAGCGTTAAGAAGAAATACCTCAAGGGAACTGACTCGATGCTTTTCGATGCTCTCGAGAATCATTTTAACGTTGCCCTCCATCCTGTTCTTATCTGCGCTATCGAAAATGGCGACGGTGACGAGTGTGAAGAGCTGTTCTTTGCACACATCTATAAATCATCTGAGGATGAAGAAGAAGGGGCGGACGAAGAAGAAGAGGCGGACGAAGAAGAAGAGGCGGACGAAGAAGAAGATATGGACGAAGAAGACAAGTCGGACGAAGAGGAGTATTATTATAAGAGACGCAGAGTTCTCAAGAGGGCTTTGTTTCATCTTCCACGGGCCTCTGCGATTATGCAGCTTTCATTGCCGACCGGAGTGCACCTTGGTAATGAGGCATATATCGGTGGAGAGGCAAGGTATTATGGCGCTGGCATGTTTGTGAAACCAAAGAGCGAAGAGTAATGGTGTTCAGGGGCTCTAGTTTCGGTAGAAGTTCAGACCAGGACCTTTTGAGATGCAGAAAGCACATGTACTAGTACTAGCAGTGATGGAAATACTCACCGGATTATGACTCGATGATCTATCAGCGAAACAATTCTGGCCACAAATCATTTTCATGGTATGACCCTGAGGTGTTGTCATTTTCTAAGCAACCGTTGAAAGTACGGGAGATATAATACCGACGGGATTTCTGAATACCACAAAGGACAAATTGATTCAGTTCTCATCACCACTGTTCACCACTCTCCTAAACCCGATGGACAGAGAGGAAATTTATGATGGGTGTATGGTGGTGATATCAACTTGACCATACATAGCTAATTAACTTCATTTCTTCCCGAAGACTTATGAAACTCCTGAGAACTAAGGATCTTGTCGACAAAGATATATCGTAAATATAACAATGCAACATTTTATTCGATGGTTCCAGACCTATGACCGTCCTTTAGGCGACCAAGGGGGATTGTTAGTCTCAATGCCGCCGACACCACCTTCATACACGCCATCAATGGTGAGTCGCAAAGTTGGAGTGACAACTTGGTGTTCCATGACCCACAGCGCGACAGCAACAGTACTGTACGGAAGTCAGTAATCATCCCAGTCACATCAAGGATCGTACTTTATGCCATTATAGTCCAGAATACCTTGGTGGACAGGAAACTTGTACTGGGGCCTGTACCTTGGAATCAGCCCAGTTCGTATGACAAATTGAACCAGGCGTACCCAATGTTGGACACCCTCTTACCCATCATCCATCCGTTGACGTATAACTGACATCGATATGGCTGAAAGGTATCGTCAAACACGAAGGACATTGGAACATCAAATCCATCAGGAATGCTTAGGTTGAATGTCGTAACAAAGAACCCAACACCCGCAGCAGCGTTGGGCAGACCCTCAGAGAGGTCTCTTCGGACCCAAGAAGAGGTATCAAAGCCAGGTAAGTGCCAGCCCATGCGTTCACCATAGAGGCCTCCTTCATTCAGTACCCCGCGTACCTTGTCAACATAACTGTGTCCTCATGAATTGACGAGGTGATCATGTCAGAAAAAGAAAAACGCACTTAGTATATCCACCAACTTTACCCTGAACTTTCCATGCACTGAAGTTTCCAGTGTTTAGCATGAAGCCACGGACACCACGAGGGGATTTCTCAACTAAATTCGTCGTCAACATCAGAATGCTCCTGTCTGGGTTCAACGTGTGGCTTACAATCTGCCTCACTGTGGCCCATATTATCCTAGATCTGTTGTCAGCGGCAGCAATGGCCTAGAACGTGAGAACCCACCTGGAGGATAGTAATGACGTTGTCTTGCCCGTAAAGCAAAGATCCCGAAGGGAAGTGAAACTTCTCATCCACCTCCTCCACATTATTTTGGTTGTTTGTGGAGCTATGCAGCTGAGATCAGTAACGCCCTCAAATCACATTCATGATACTGATTTACTTTCCGTAGGACGTGCTCAAGAACGCGTCGTTTACCCAAATACTGGCAGCAAAAGCTAATCGACGCAATCAGAATTCAAATATCTTTTACTCCCTTAGACCCACCTGAGCCCCCATTGATGGAGAGGTTGACAGATTTTGTGTTCTCCGTAGCTTTGAAGTGCCCACGCCAAAGTACGATGTTCTCGCAGCTGTTAGTCAATGAGTTTCAATCAAGGACGCAGGTCAGACGATGACCAACTATTCATAGTCACAACCATAGAGAACCCTCCCATCACCGTAGTAAGGCGAGGGTATGTTCGTGGTGGTATGGTTAGCGAGAGTCCAGTTGGCATCAGAAAATTCGCTACGAATTTCTGGCAAACTGTCTGCATATCTCCATTTTGTGAGCACGGGCGGAGCATAGTCATGCCTCGTGAATGTGGTATCCAGTTGTGCCACAAAGCCTCCTTGGGCGGTTATATTTGAGGTCGCGGCAGCATCAGATGAGATAGAAATTCCGTTCCATGTAACCGTCTTCACATCATCGGGCGCAATGACCATAAGTTGAACACTATCGTTCAAGTCTCCACGAAGGGCGAGCGTCGATCCAGTGATTGTGGCATTGCGAACTAAATAAGGACCTCCAACTAGGATGGAGGAATTCGTGCCAAACTGCCAATAATTGGCAAACTCGACAGAATCCTGGGTAGAGATTTCGGGCGACCAAAATGTCCCAGCGGTGTTGACATCACTATAAAGAACAAGCTGCTCACTGGAATCCCAGATCGTCGTAAGTTTTTGAATCCCCGAAAGCAAAGTGACGGTAGTGACGCCATTGGAGGATACAGAAGAGACTCCTGCCCCTTTTATACGAGGCGTACCCCTCAATGTCAGAGTAACCTCTGACTCGGAGGCAGGGTCACCATAGAGGAAGAGGACATCTCTCCCACCAATCCTGCCGGCAAAAAGAACCTGAGCTGTAGAGTAGATAACCTTCGATGACCCAAATGAGTAGTCAGTGACGATAAGTTTCGATTGCCTGCCCCCGAGTGTGATGTCGGATGCGAGAATGGGGATCTCAAAGTTACCAGCAGAAGTAATGACGTTCAGCTTGAAAGTGGTTACGTCCCTAACGGAATTGTAATAAACACTCGGGTCAATACGACAGCATCACATGAACTCACTTTGACGTGGAATTCAATTGTCTTGCAATGTAGAACGATGCCGTTGAGTCGGGGTTTGTTAACAAAGTTACGAAGGCAGCCGCATTGGAGACGGAAACCGTGCCGGTAGTAGTGTCTCCAATCCAGTCTGTCTTATAGAAATCTGGGGAGCTTCGCAAGAAGAGACCTTGACGTTTAAGCTCCGGATATTTGACACTTAGTTCTCTGTTTTCTGCAATGGCACTCCCGTAATCGTACGAGGCTGTAGTTGATGAGCTATTAGTTTCACTGTTAGAGTCATAGAATCTCACTGTAAACTCCGGGGAAAGGAAGGGCACCCCATGAAGTTCCTCTGTAAGCGCGTTGAGTTTCATGCCAAGTAAAAGAATGAAAAACTTGCCCGTATAGCATGTAGTAATTAATTAGTTTTGCGTTGGACGCCCAAAGATTAAGGTTGAAAACATTTTCGAAATCGGGTCCTATGAGTATGCGGCATTGATCGTAACCTGACAGGAAGGTCATGTGAAGGCATAGTTGAGGCATAGACAAGTGACTTGCCTGCCTTTGAACCCCAAGGATCGTAAGAGCCACCCTGGAACTCTGGAATATACCAAGGTTGGTTAGGGTTGACAGCTGAATGCTGCTTTAGTATCAGATGTAAGAGATATTAATATAAATTGCATACACTCGTGATAGCTATGGTAGTTCGTGACAACCGGGCTCCAGACATCTGGGTGAGAACAGTCAAACCCTTGCGGGTAGGAATCTAAACTTGAGGACAATAATTATGTCAACACGAGCACAAGTGTCTCATGAATGGACTTGCCCGTAGATGTTCACGGCACCCTATACGCCGTGGAACTCAATACAACAGTCATCTGGAAATTATTCAGCTTACCGTTCCATTGACCCATGCTCCATGTCCTCCTACATCGTTAGCGGTAAACGGGACAACAATACCAGAGTTCAAATAGACGGTTTCTAGCTCGCGAAAGTATTCTGCATGCGTGTCTGGTTTTTGGGAGTACTCATTGTCTTTATGTCGTAATTAAGCTCAACTCGATCACACGGACATGCCAAATGGGAAGGTCACTGACCGATCTGGATTGCTAGAAATGAAGTGATCATTAGACAAGTTAATGCAAAATATTATCAACACCAACTTGCCTATTACTGGTCCGCCTTGGGTCACCTGGTGAGGAGCAGTTTCAGAAATGATACCATGCACGTAGTCTTGCCAAGCTGCATGCCAGTCCGTCGAATTGGTCCGCAGTTTACCTGGAACATCCGATGTTATCCAGTGTGCAATACCTCCTGCAGTCGTCTCCGCGTTGATATAAGGTCCTGATCCTCATTAGTGTTTACCCCTTCAAAATATAAAGGATCATACCTGGACGGAGAATAATCCATATGCCAGTTTGTTTTGCAGCCTCATAAAGGGGCTTTAAAGCACGGTAATCGTTGAAGTCGATAATACCAGGAGAGGGATTAATCAGAGCCATATGGGTATAAACACTGATGGTGTTAAATCCAGCAGCCTTCACTTTCTGCAGTATATCAAGCCATAGTCCAGGCACAGGCAGTCGAAATGTGTGGAACTCTCCTGAACTAAGTGTACAATGTAAGTGTATGAAATGTGGTTTGGATGTTCGTTGGGTACTCACTGGATGAAAATGCGCTGCCCTTTGATAATTAAGCTATACTTATCCCACAGGATATCGTTGGTACGTCCGTTTCCAGTGAAGCCCATGCCTGCCGGCACATCGACTACTGGTTCTGCCCTCAAGAAACCAAGATGAGACACCGAGGAGAATATGTTCGAGGGCCTAGCTGGTGACACCTGAATGCACAGAACCGAGAGAGTCACAAAAAGTACCCATGACAATCCACGGCGGTTGGAAAACATAGACGGTGCAGGATTACTGAGGGGTAGCATGTCAGATTGCAGTAACTTGAGATCCATTGCCTCAAGTGTTACTTTCCCGTTCCCAGCATTACCAAGTGCATTTATACTACGTATGGTGTGATGTGGGTAACACCTGTATCATTCTGCAGGTAGATATCAGTCTGAATGTTTAACCACGCTCGTGCGGGTCAGAATATTGTCCGGGCGTGGATCCGCAGATGGTACGGGTCACCCATGGGTCACAAATTGTACATAGTAGGGAATGGTGGACACAATTAAAACTTACAGGGAATCGAAGACAGCAGTCTCATCTTCGAATGAACCGCGCATCTAAACCGGCCAGAAGAAATGGGCGGACCGGTGGTGTTTGAAACCTCACATCGGGACGTTCGCGAGTCCAGAGGTATAGAAAAGCAGGGGCCTTATAGACTAGTTAGTAATGTCTGACATAGGGTATTTTACCTCAATGGACAGGAATTGGAATTAGAAAAACTTGCAGTGAATGATGGGTAGTACATAGTCTACGACCATTGCATCGTCAAGCAAAGTTAATTTCCATGGCGTCAGCTTGTTTCATCTCTTTTCCCTTGCCTTTTACCATAAAATCAAGGGTAATTCGCATGTGAGCCAGCTGAGGCCGAGTAGCATGAGGGTCGAATGTACACCCTCCCAATATCGAGGATGCCTGCGGCCTGGATCTCAGTCCTTGAGCATCAAGGTATACTTCAATTGAGTCTGGGGAGAGTCCGAGTCCTCGTTATCAAGTACTGCGGACAGCAGCCCATTTATTAGTAGATGTGCTGCAGCTTTGAGGATACATGGGACGTGGTTGGGACCATCGACGCATACCTCGATTAATCTTAACCGCCGGACAATTGGAAATCAACCGCTTGATATATACTTACATAATCATGTATTACTCCTACAAGATTCTTCAATTATGATTGTTGTTGCGTGGTCCTACACCCATAATTCTAACAGTTTGACCTCTGCGCAGTCGTCTGGGTGCTAGTAGTGAGCACTGAACTATCATGCGCCCGGATGTTTGTACCAGTCTCCGTGAGAAAGCGAATCAAAATTCAAATTCGGTATGCCTTGTTTCCTCAAATCTTGCGAGAACAGACTGAACAGTATTGCCAACACTTCCAATGCACAAATTCGGAATTTGTCAGTGCTCAACGTTGAACTATATCCACTGTTGTGGATAGAAGTCCGCCATTATGCCAGCCGGTTGGGCAGAACCAGTTCTGCCCAGCAGATGGCAGAAGGCCGCAGGCAGAATCCGGCAGAATGTCAAACTGCAGGGGATCACCCTATATAGTAACCAGCTTTTTCCATCCAATTCCACTTCCTTACTTGTAGAGTAGAAAAAAAATCAGTACCAGCTATGGTGCGCGTCACTTAGCCCCACTACTCTTGAACAACGTTCCACCCTTGGCATCACTTGAAAAAGGTACCGAAGGCCTTTCAGGGTAGGTTTCATTGTAGGTAGTAACCTGTCTGAAAAACCACCTCCACAGGGAGGTCTCCACTTAGATCCTGTCCAGGACTGTGGTGTGTTTCATAGAACCTCCGGCCAGGAGGAACAAGGAGGAGCGAGGGGTTCATTTCATCAGTAATCCAGGTAATCTTGATTCCCTTCCTCCTGTTTTTATTTGTTAAATCATTATTCAGGTGCATTTCTGTTGCTTCTCACATGTTTTAGATAGCTAAGAGGTGCGATTCATGGCAGAATTTTCCTGTTCCTCCTCCCGCTCCTCCTCACACCTCGTTAGCCATGGCCCGTTTCATTTGACCCTGTGCGTTACATCCTTCTCGCATGTTTTATTCTGCTGTGTTTCCATTGCCTTTTACAGGGCAGAATTTTCCCGCTCCTCCTCGTATTCTGCTGTGTTTCCGTTGCCTCTTGTAGGTATAAGGCTAGCTTCATAGCAATTCCATTATGTATATATCTACACCAGTCCACACTGATTCTACATATTCCGGCCAGCTGGATTCTACATACTCCGACCGGTGACTGGCTGGCCATGATTCTACAGCCTTTTGGCACATCCGAGACCAGGGTTCTACATGGGAAAATGACTGAAGTATGTGGGTGATATCTACTTAACCGTGCATGGCTAATCTACTTCATCTCTCCCCGAAGACTCATAAAACTCGTGAGAAACCGGCCGTCCTTTAGGCGACCAAGGAGGGTTTTTAGTCCTAATACCGCCGACACCACCTTCGTACACGCCGTCAACGATGAGTCGCAAAGTTGGAGTGACAACTTGGTGTTCCATGACCCACAGCGCGACAGCAACAGTACTGTACGGAAGTCAGTAATCATCCCAGTCACAT
>MU172936.1:128208-162162 GCA_016695475.1 Suillus decipiens | reverse complement strand
CAAGTGTCTCATGAATGGACTTGCCCGTAGATGTTCACGGCACCCTATACGCCATAGAACTTAATATAACAGCCATCTGGAAATTATTCAGCTTACCACTCCATTGACCCATTCCCCATTTTCTCCTATGTCGTTAGCGGTAAACGGGACAACAATACCAGAGTTCAAATAGACGGTTTCTAGCTCGCGAAAGTATTCTGCATTAGTGTCTGGTATCTGGAAGTATTCATTGTCTTTATGTCGTGATTAAGCTCAATTAGATCACATTAGCACGCCAAATGTGAAGGCCACTGACCGATCTGAATTGCTAGGAATGAAGCGACTATCAGACAAATTGATGCAGAACATGATCAGCGCCGGCTTACCTATTACTGGTCCGCCTTGGGTCACCTGATAAGGAGCGGTTTCAGTAATGATGCCATCCACGTAGTCCTTCCAAGCTGCACTCCAGTCCGTCGCATTCGTCCGCAGTTCACCTGCAACCTCTGATGATATACTTACATTGTACACTTAGTTCAGGAGAGTTTCACACATTTCGACTGCCTGTGCCTGGACTATGGCTCGATATCCTGCAGAAAGTGAAGGCTGCTGGATTCAATACCATCAGTGTTTATACCCACATGGCTCTGATCAATCCCTCTCCTGGTGTCATCGACTTCGATCATTACCGTGCTTTGAGGCCCCTTTATGAGGCTGCCAAACAAACTGGCATATGGATTATCCTACGTCCAGGTATGATCCTTTGTATTGTGAACGGGTAATTACTAATGATGATCAGGACCTTATATCAACGCGGAGACGACTGCAGGAGGTATTGCACACTGGATATGAAATGTCGTCTGGATGTTTATCGAGTACTCACTGAATGAAAACGCGCTGTTCTTTGATAATTAAGCTATACATATCCCACTGGACATCGTTTGTAAGTCCGTTTCCAATCAAGCCTTCCGGCACATCTACTACTGATTCTGCCCTCGAGAAATCAAGATGAGACGCCGGGAAGAATACGTTCAAGGACCTATCTGGCAACACCACGATGCACAGAACTGAGAAAATCACAAAAAGTACCCATGACAGTCTGCTACTCCGGTTGGAGAACCTGGACAGCGCAGCCTGAGGACTACTGAGGGGTGGCATGTCAACTTGAGATCCACTGCATCAAGTGTTGATTTCCCGCTCTCAGTACTACAAAATTTATACTGTGTATGGTGTAACGTGGGCGCACCTGGGTAACACTCGTATCCAATTCACAGGTGGATGACATTCTGAAGGTTCATCCGCACCCAGGGTGCGAATCAGAATATCGTCTGTGCGACTAGATCTGCAGATAATACGGATCACACACGGGTGACAAATTGTACATAGTGTAGATACAAATTACAAATTGCAGGGAATGATGGCGGAGCATCGAGGTATTCTTCAATTAAGACGGTCTTGGGAGATGAAAGTGTCCTCGTTATCAAGTACTGCAGGCAGCCCATTTACTAGTAGGTGCCGCTGTGCGCTGTAGCTTTGAGAATGCATGGGGCGTGGTTGGGACTACTACTAGTAGTGACGAGAGTGACGGTCGCATGGCGGAAATCATGGCAGTTTCGTGAAATGAATAATGTGACAGATGAGTGTGTGACTCACACCATCAACTTCAATAGTACTTATTATGTATGATGGCATGGATTACTGCTACCCTAGCCTCTAGGACAAGCACTATGTCCGCGCGTGGCACTGAGTTTACAATCGTGAGTCACTAGTAGCACAAGCCAAATTTCAAATCCAGCGTGCCTCACAAGTTCTTAATCTCACGAGAACGGTATTGCCCACACTTCCAATGCACAAATTCTTAGTGCTAGCGCTCAACCTTGCAACGCTGAACTCTATCCATCGCATGACTCATTGCCAGCAAGGTTCCATGCTTGGTCGCCTGGAGGTATGAGTCGATAAAGCTCACGCTACTTCCCCCCCAGAATTCAGGGAGAATAGTCTGTCCTTAAGGACTTACTCACCTCTACCGCAAGGCAAGCATTAAGAAAAAATTTCTCAAGGGAAGTGACCCAGCGCTTTTTGATGCTCTCGAGAATCACTTTAACGTTGCACTTAATCCTGTTCTTATCCGCGCTATCGAAGATGGCGAAGAGCATAAACTCTCAGGAACTGTGCTTTGCACACAAGTATAAATCGCCTGAGGTGTTTGAAGAGGAACCTTCGAGTGGCAGAGTTCTCGAGAATGCTTCGTTTCATCTCCCACAGGCTCCTGCAATTCTGCAGCTTTAAGGCCAATAGTTGTACTCACATTCAAGACATCATCGTTCTCCAGCGTCTTTACTGCTAATTTCTCGGTAACACCAAATTCTCATCCGGACTTCCAGCGCGGATGAATTGACGTTCAGCTTTACCAGTGAGGTCATCTTCGAATCACTGACAGAGTTAGGAGCATAGTACATCAATACATTCGCGCCGTTGAACGTATCAAAAGAATATTTGGTAGTACTTGACGGTTTAGCGTAGATACGGCCATAGCTTCCACATCGAGGAAAGTAGTTGCCACAAAACGGATTCTGACTCCATCGATGACTTTGAAGGGTCACGGAGACAGTAAGTATTCTATCCATGTCCTACTTTCCAGACGGCCAGCGAACGATCAGTGGATCTGGGGGCAAGACTACTCGGCAATGGGATCTCAAGGTAGAAAAGGAGATTGAGGAATCGCAGTATATTTGTGAGAATGACGAATACGTAGTATGTGCAGTGACAATATCAAGGGATGGTCGATGGGTTGTCGACGATGCATTGATGAGGGAATGTAGAAGGCAGTGCGAAACTGAAAGCTTGAAACGAGAACTGTGAAAAGAAGATTCGAAGGCCATTCGCATTGGATCACCTGCATTCAAGATATCTCCGAAGACAGCATGCTACTTGCGGTGATGGATGGTACAGCGCGGACATGGAATTTAGACACTGGTTTGATTGGTCCATTCGATGAGCATCAGGTCAAGCGTGGGAACCTTGATGTAGTTCACGTGACGACGCAACTTGAACTCTTCAAGCTTCAAGCTTCAACTGAATCAACTTTCATCATAGGGACACATCCTACTGGCCAATCAGTTAATGATTATTTTCCTGGTACCGACGAGTGACACGGCTGGCCCGGGTCTGACCGCGGTGTGAGGGTGGAAATGCATGACCATTCGTTCTTTTATTCATCCAGGGACACATACTATTAACTACGTCGGCAAATAACAGTTTTATTTTCCTTCCTCTTTACCCCTCTTTGAAGCACGTCGATATTTAACAGGCACACATTCTTCAACTGCCAGCGAAGGGCGGCGTTTCACAGGCGCAATTTTTTTGGGGCCCGCAGCAAAGGAGCTACGACTTCGAATAACTCGTCTGAAGACGTGGGATAAGGGTTGTCGCTGAATGAGGAGCCACACAATCACACAAGTCAAGGGCTTATTGAATAGAGCAAGTAGTATTTTAGTCACCTTAAGTTCACTCTCGTTGTAATCTCTTCCCAGAACCCATTCATTAGGGATGTTGATGTTCCACTGCCTGAGATGTTGACCAACACCCAAACCACACAGCTAGTTGCCTTCGGCTCCTCCTTCAGAATCCTCGAATATTCTCGCTTCTAGTGTGGTTAGAGGTCTCCTGTCAGCCACCAAGCTGTCGGCAGGATAACTTATCAGTGAGATCAGTCCAAGCCATCTTCAACAGCTCGCTATCATTCCATTCCTCGTTCCGAACTTGGATGCGTCTTTTTAAATAACTAGCCTTTCTATGAGCATCAACGAGAGTGAAAACATGTACCAAAGGTATGCCACCGAGCCATTTTTCGATAGACTTGATAATGAAGCATTTGCCTGCAAGCGGCTCTCGACATCCAACACGGGTCGAACACAGACATGTCCAACAATTTGCGCCAGTTGTGATGTTGACGACGATAAAAGCATTTATAAATGTATCATATACCACATAGATCGGCAACAGTCCCTCTTCTCTGGCGGCCTCGTCGTACGCAAGTTAGGGGTGTGGCCAATCTATGTAATACGATCAGACCTCCTGAGTCCTGACGCAATGAACATACGACCTTTGCTCCTCTTCCATTGATAACCAACTCACATCTTTCATCAATAAACAGCGAAAATGTTCTCAGACACCCCCCAGTCAGATAGTCACGCCTCATCAAGTTTCGTAGACCCAAACTCATCTGTAGACCCCTCATCGGTTTCTTCAAACTCAGAGCCAGAGCACGAGCTCTCCGTCTTCCAGCGCATCGGGGGATATCTCGATTCTCTTTCTAGCTCTACAGCATATGAAGTGCACAGAGAAACCAAGCTCACGCATGCACTCGATAACCTTGCTAGTAGTCCGTTCGTATCCTTCAAGACTCGGGAAGATACAGCCAAATTTAAGCTGCTCGTCAAGGGAGAGGATGCGGGTACATGGATGGAACCTGCTGTTGGAGTGTTGCAGAGGCATGCAGCCCCTTCGCCATTCGGTAGGGGGGAGGAAACAGTCATGGATCCAACTTACAGGCACGGAACAGAGCTCAAAGCGGATGAGCTCGCCTTCGGTGTGAAAGAGGATAGGGACTTGCGATCTGATCTCAAGCATTTCAAGAGCCACGTCCAGAATGAACTCCGGACAAGCATGTTCGTAGGGAAAAACGTTACCGTCAAGTTATATAAGCTCGCCATATATGGTGAAGGGGGTCATTTCGACTGGCATCGTGACTCCACACATAATGATGCTCACCATGGAACGGTGCTCGTCGCACTTAACACGGAATGGGAGGGAGGAGAGCTCATGTTGAGACATCAAGAGGTTGAGACAACTGTCGACATGCATCCACAAAAGTCCGGCAACGAGCTCTGGCCAGTTGTGGTCGCATTCTACACAGACACAGAGCACAAAGTCATGCCCGTGACCAAGGGGACACGACTGGTGCTCCAGTATGACGTCAAAGTCGTCCAGCAAGCGCCTGAAAATTGGATTCCTCCGCCAAGTTACACTCCCTTGACGAGGGCTGTTTATCGTCACCAGCACATTGCATCCCACATCCACACTTATCCCAACTTGGACCAGAAGTTGGTACAGGCTGTCGTTGATGAGATCAAAGAATTACACAAAGAAGGTGTCAATATCGTCGCTTTCCCGCTTACTCACCTCTACCGCAAGGCAAGCGTTCAGAAGAAATACCTCAAGGGAACCGACTCAGCGCTCTTTGATGTTCTTGAGAATCATTTCAACGTTGTCCTCCATCCTGTTCTTATCCGCGCTGTTGAAGATGGAAACAATTTGGACTTTCCGACTCAGGAGCAGTTCTTTGCACACAAGTATCAATCGTCTGGGGAGAATGAAGGGGAGCCTTATCATACTAAAAGACGGATAGGGGGAGTTTTCAAGAATGCTTCGTTTTACCTTCCACGGGCCTCGGCGATTCTACAACTTTCATTGCCAAACGGGGTGCACCTTGGTAATGAGGCCCAGATCAGTGGCGAGGCAAGGTACTATGGCGCTGGCATGTTTGTGGAACCAAAGAGCGAAGAGTAATGGTGTCCAGGGCCTCTAGTTTTGGTAGAAAGAAAGATCCGCATGCAAATTAGGACTGTTTGATATGGAGGTACTAGTACCAGCAGTGAATACAAACACTACCAGTCGTCATGTCGGATTCTCTCCAGTCAAACAACCTCTGCAGACCGCTGCCGCGCTCTCGGTCTCACCGTGCTCAAGGAAGCTGTCCTGGTTGTTTTGGGATCCCGACGGAGAGAAACGAACGGCTAAATGTAGAGAGATATTTGGGTGTATGGCTCGACGGACAGTGATACTCACCTCGAAACGTACTCGACACAGGATGGGAAGGACTGCTCATGCTGAGATATCGAGGTATTGAGGCTAGTTGTCAAAAATTCATGCAGAATCAGTGACGAGCTCCGGCTGGTCATGGCCACATTATGTGTTGAGTTATTGAATGAGTCAGAATGATATATTGTTGAAGCAAAGTATTTTGGCGTAGGCATATCGGTGGAGCCAGATTGCACAGACTCTCAATGGTGTCCGGACAACAGATGTGACGAGTGGGAGAGAGAGACACCAGGACAATCCCGTTGAATTTATCAAAAGCGACGAGAGTTCTGTACTACAACATTTGTCACGAATTTGCGGCCCGGAGGAATCAGCAACCGGAATTTATAAATTCCCATGTAAATTCAAGTTGCGTGCTTCAACCACAACATTGATATTCTAGTGCTTTGTGCGTACATAGCTGTCCTCGAAGACTCAATCTCATTAACTTGTAGAACGCCTCATCTACTAGAGGAGGCTCGAATATCAATGGTGAATAGTGCCAGTGACCTGAAACGAACGAGGGAGGACCAGAACTCTGATGACGGTGAGCACGAAATTTTACCACACGCTGTACAGTTCTCAACCTCGATTATTTTTAGAACAGACTCACCGGAAAAAAATTCCAAGGGAGAATGATCAACCTTCACTTTCCGTTGCAATTGGCAGTGCTGTTGAAAAGGATACCGAGAGCGATGATGTCGAACCTGTAGATCCTCATTCAAACGCTTCATATCCAGCACTGCCCAATGATGCCCACGGAGATAGCATCAACTCTTTGCTTGACCTCACTTCTTTAGACTCTCAGGATGACATATCCGCTCGTTTTGACTCCTTATCACGCGCTTTATTGTCTGAACATTATCTTTCAGTCATTCATAACGGCTCTCAGACGGACTATGAAATCCTTGAACTAGAATTTTACCTCCAGAAGTCAGGCTGCCACGAAGACCCATTCACTCACGGAAGTGTAGAGCAAGAGCGCAGCGGGCAGTGGTGAGAATTTACTCTTGAGTCGTTGTATAAGAGATAACTCAAAATGGCTCTCACAGGTATTTTCATCGTGCACCGAAGCGCTCAAACTCATCGCAAGCCAATCTTGCTGCCACTGTAACAGGAGGTTATCGGGGTGGTACACGTAAAGGTCTTGATTTGACATTTGGTGGCCCCATGTGCACGCAAACGTCTTCTACCGTGAAACCTCACATTACGTCAGGAATATTGCGAGGTGGTGCTCTTCTGCGCACCATACGTCGACTTCAGGACCAGAAGGTTATCTCAGGACCTTCACTCCTCGTCGATGAGATTTTGCGCGCATCCGGTGCTTCGAACATCAGTGAGCTTGTGTCCGTTAAGTGGAAAGGAGACATCACTGCCATCTCGGTGCCGAGCCAACCGAGGGGAGTTTACATGTACTTGCGTAAGCGACCTGCATCGAGCTTTGTGACCTCACGCGTGTTCCGTTCTCCACGCATTGGACTCGATCTTTCTAACCCGGATACCAAAGCCAACCCCACACATCCACGAATTGTCTTCGTCGGCAAATTGTATCGGTACTTTACTCATCCAGAGCTTCTCGTTGCCAACGGGCGCACCCAAACGTTCGTAGGACTATACTTGGCCCTTGTCGAAGAAAAGAAATACGATCTTGGCTCATACAAGTTCCGCAACGAACTAATTAATCTGACGGGAATCAAGTACATGACTCTTGTTAAGTATCTGTTGGACTATGAGTTCGGATTCGAGAGAGGGAAGTTGGAGGAGTTTGTCGGGGCTGCTGGAAAAGGTACTTCGGCATCTGCGTCTGCATATCTTAGGATGATGGGCACGCTCGCAAAGGTGCTCCACGACATTCCATGAAATGACCATGTATATTCAAGTATCTGTAAGTTTCACCTTGAGTCCTGCTCTAGTGCGACAGCTCACAAGCTTATTTCCGAGGTAGAATGAGTAATGAATATGTCGAGTGATAATTGATTGGAATCGCATCACATTCTAAGATGCTCATCTGGGATGAAAGGTCAGATAGATGGTAACATGTGACAAATGCAATGACATTTACCTTCGGTAAAAACGTTCAAAACAATCCTGACAAGGCTTATCATACGGCACCGTTTTTTGCACAGACATGCTCGTGCATGCTATTGCCGGTTCCTTGCCACGCCGCCCAGCTGCACACCACTGCTTCCAGACTCGTTCTCCTTGTCTCCTCTCCTCACATTTATAGATATGAGGTTTAACAGGTCCAGCCATGCGCCTGCACGGGCAAATGTAGACGTACTGGACCTCTGTGATTTCGCACATGACAAGGATAGTGGTGTGTTTGGGTGAACGCTGACGGGTGAGCGACCTTTTTAGTGGTGGTATGATGGTTGTACTTATACCTAGAGCAGGCCCGCATGCCACAAAATCCACTGGCCTACGGTGAAAGTGTGCAAGGTTGTCATTGGACGGAGAACGTGGACCGTCCACACTGGCATGGTGTATTGTGCTTATTCATCAGTGACTCGCTGCCGTATCGCACCACACGCACTTCAGTGCCGGCCATTCTCGTCTCCATGAGACTGAAGTACAATGACCACCGCCTCCTAGGCCAAGGTCAGCCTGTGACTCGTGTGTATTTCTAATCGAGTTTACAGTATAGAGTATTCGTATTGATTCTAGCACCAATCGTGCCGCTGCCACCAACATACACCTCCTTCACGTATACTGCGCTACGCCGTATCTGTGAAGCAGTCATGAATGCGAGGTCAGCCAGCTAAACTGAAAATGTCCTTACTAATCAACAGTATACACAACCAAACAAACGGACTTGAGGACCGCTCACTTCTATTGCATGTGCCGCGCACATGGCTTTCCACTCTTCAACGTTCTCAACTGAACCCCTTTGCTGAGCTCTCTCAATACTCTTCTGCCATATACATATGATATCAACATATTTGTCCCTTGAGACTACGGTCTTGCACTTGGAACAGAAGGTGACGGATAGTGAGCTTTTACACATCGGACTTGCGATGACGGAATGGAACGTTCTAAAATGAGACGGAGGAGCCATCAAGAGCGCCCGTCTCTTATACTTTTATTCTGTGGAAGCTTGGTGTGGACGACACCAATTGTGGCGCTTTTATACCCACGCACGAGAGATGTTGGCCGTAGTGGACGTTATTGCCATGACCTGGGCTGTGCTGAGGCTGGCCTGAAGATGACTTCGATTTATAAAGCTCCAGCACTGAAGACAATCGACTGCGCTAACGAATGAGCGAAGAAGTAATGATATTCCAGGAGGCAGCTAGCCTGAGGCGTTTATTTCCATGGAGTGGTCAATAAATACGTTTCGCTGCATAAGATAGCCAAGTTCGCCACCCAGGGGTTACCGTGCCAGCAGCGCTCTCATCATCTTTGCCTTCATGCTCTCGGATCATTGCACCTTCTCCTGGTTTCCAAACAGCATCGGTTTCTAAGTCTACCTCGAGTAAGGGCACGAAATGCTGCCGGATTCCAAGTCCAAATCGCTCATAGAGAGTATAGCCAAGGTATAGGACAATATAGAGGGTGACGCCAATGTATGTGGCGACGACGTTCTAACGTGGACGTGGTGAGATGAGGGGCACATCAGCGAAAGGTGGCTGCATACCTTGGCTTCAAATGGCTGTTCTCTGACCGCCGAATATCCTTCCGCAATGAACATCAGTAAGGCAAGCACGACGACTCCAGCAGGTAACAAAGGGAAGAAAGGCTGAGTATAAGGCAAATCCAACAACGAGCGCCCCTGAGCTCGATATGCCGCACGAAAACGCAGAGAGATGAGACCTATAGAGCCCCACACAAGCAAGGCTGATATTCCTGTAAGATTGAGCAGCCAAGTGAACACGATCCCTTCCCCCCAGATTGTTGTAAGGAACGTCACGGACGATACTACAAGCGCCATGCTACATCAAAAACGCACATTGTCAACGCACTCTACGAGTACAAAGTGACAGCGCGGACTCACACGAGTGCAGGCACAGGAACGCCTCGACTGGTTACCCAGCCAAAGAGGCGAGGCGCCTGACCAGATCTAGCCAACGAGAGAAGCATGCGTGAACTCGCATAGAAACACGAATTTGTAGCGGATAAAACAGCAGTCAAGAGGACGGCATTGACGACGTGTACAGCGGCGCCGAACCCAGCACGCTGGAACACCACAGTCAGTGGAGAGGCTGTCACATCAGAGTCTGATGGCAGATCGAAGAGATGAGCAATGAACGACGAATACTGTTCCAGATTCACAACTCACTGTCTGCCGCGCTGAGTAAGGTAGGGTCTTGCCAGTTAATGCAAAGTCCAATTGTGAGGATGGTCAAAATGTAGAAGAGGACTATCCGAAGGAACGTAGCCTTGATAGCCCGAGGAACAGTTTTATGCGGTCGAACGGACTCTCCCGCAGCAACTGCTACCAGTTCGACACCGCCGAAGGAGTAAAAGGCGTAGACGAAAGTCTGAGCGAAATTTTGAAAGCCACCGATGAAAGCTTGGCCGTTGCGAAAATTCGATAAACCCTTCAAGTAGAGGATATAAGCGGCCGCACTGCTGATGAACACTATGCTTACGGGTCCAGGATGACCTTTTATTCCTCCCCAGTCGTAGATGAGCCCAGTAAAAATGAAAACTATAATCATGAGGACCTTGATGAGAGCAAACCAGTACTCAGACTCCCCTGTTGCAGACTAGCGTCAGAAGACCTAGCATGCATACCCAACAATGACGCACCGTAAACTCGAACGTGAATCAGTTGAAGTAAGAAAACAGGGACAATAATGACGAGCGCCCATTGCCAGGCCTGGACATGCGGTGCCCAAAACTGATTAAACGTCTGTCAGTCATTTTCGGGGACACAATAAATGAACTTACCTGTAGGATAATCGCAGCAGCAGTCAGCTCGCTAGCTGACCACCATGACAAACGAGTAAGTCAATCACCTCTTCAAAAGAACGAAACCGGACAGAAGTGATGCTCACGTATTGAAAGACTCCTGAACAAAAATGGATGAACAACGTCAGACTGGTCAATGAACTTGCAATTCATCTGGGAGGCAAAAGTACCACTGAAACCAATAATTCCACCCTGTTCTCAGAAATCCTACAGTCAGCATGAGGGGGCAGCAAGGTAGAAGTACTGCACCTAACGTAAATCCCAGCGCGGGAGAGACGAATCTACTGCCGAAAACGGAAAAGGCACCTGATACGGGGAACATGGCAGACATTTCGCCCCTCCAATTTGTTTTATTCAGTTTGAACATGATGGTTCAACGTCAGAAACATACAAACTGATCACGACGCTGTACACAAACAGACCGACAACAAAATACGAGAGCAAAGCACTGCCTGGCCCAGCCAAAGCAATAGCCTTGGCAAAATAATCAAAGCGGTTACAAAGAACGCGCACAAAGCGACACTTACAGATCCAGCACTCAAGAAAATACCCGTCCCAATGGTCCCTCCGATCGCTGCACAGATTCCGGAAAGTGTTTTCAGTACATGGCATCATCGACCATAGATGCTCAGAGCGTCTGCAGAGCTTCAAACAAACACTCACCGATCATCATCAGGTGTCTGCTCTGCATTGCCCTCTTCGTTTCATTTTCGGTAGACGCGTCGCGGGACCCAACAATGACCCTCTTCCAAACACTAGTCAAGGTCTTAGACGCAACCTCATCGTCTTCTGGCGCCTCGTCCGGAAGTACTGCATCTTTTTCCATATCCTTCACCGAGAAAGATTATCAACTCGAAGCGTCTCGCAGCTGTTGGCTTGCTTATCGTGGACAAACTTCAAGTGACACCGCGCTGGCTAAAACGATATAGCGGCAAAGAGTGTCGTGCGGTACGCCTTGTCTTGCGTGTCGAGTAGTAAAATTGAACCGAAATCCCAAAATTTCAGGTAGGAGCTGTATTATGGCAGTGTATGACCCGGCGTCAGAGCGCTCATCGGCATTTCAACCCGATTAGGCTGCAGAGATGGCCTTGGCGGCACTCCCTTGTGTTTTTCGTAGTGGTCTCTGTGTTCTCGGAGAGTACGCGAACATAAACAAACCACTGCAAAAACACAGCTTCAGACACGAAAGAAAGACGTTCCAAATTCCAACGCGTTATAAAATTGTTACCGAGTCTTATGTAATATATCAATTAGTCAGCCAAAAAATCGTTGAGTCGCGGAATATTGGATATGGGAGCAAAACGACTATTAACGTGCTCCTCCGAGTCGGTCGGTTATAGATGGACGATACAGTGACAGAATGCGCTGGAATGGTAGTCTAGAGACCACTTTCCCAGTATCATATTCGGCCGGGACGTCGGGTAAGGCCAGTGTGACATGGACAAGGAAGTTAACTCCAAGGTTCTTCAAAGTCGCCAATGCATGATAGATCTTTGATATTGGGTACAATCATCATCTGTTCTTGATATAAAGCGGCTAGTTACGTATTGTCATATATAAGTCCTAGAACTTGGATGCATCGGATCCGAGTCTGGGGTGATCCCGTCGTCTTACTATATGCACAAAGTTACATATGACATCCGAACATCATCAGTCCATATAAGATACTAAAACTAGAGACACAAAGTGGGTATTGACCTACATACATGGGTCCAGCCGAATAAAATACCATAGCAATACGATTGCATAGCATCGCAAAGACCAAGAGTATCCACACTACTACAACGAAAGCAGGTTCGACAAGGGTTTCACAGGGTAGCCAGCCCACGTTGAGGAATATTAGCCGATTATAAGAGCTCTAACAGTAAAGTAGGAATGGGAGATGAGAATGGGGAGAAATTATGAGGCGTGTACGCTCGTGGTGGGTCATAGTGATGGTAGATGAATCGCCAGAGAGCTCACTGAGCTCGTGGGACGAATGTCAGTTTGCATTCCATCGAAGCAGGAAAGATAACCTGTAGAAAAGCACATAAGTCAAGTCCTCGGACAGTGATCACAAAGAAAGTCAATTACAAAGGAGTCCTTGATTTCCATACTTCGCTCGTTGGTCTCAGGAGGAGCCACAACATCAAAGTTCCTCGCCACAGTAGCCACTGCGATCCTCAACATCATCTGCGCCAAATTCTGGCCTCCGCAGACGCGTGAGCCTGTTCCGAATGGTATGAGGGATTGTGCCATCTTGAAAAGATGTTCAGCGTTCCCAGGTCTTTCGAGCCAGCGCTCGGGAAGGAAGGTCTTCGGAGAAGGGAAGATGGATGCATCGCGGTGCACAGACCAGCCTTGGGTAGCAACAACGGTACCAGGAGGAAGTGCGTAACCCATGAGATCAAAAGCTTCGTTAATGGCGCCATTTCTGGACGTGGAAGATGGAACGACGCGTTCAAGGGGACTTGGTACGGCGCTGTACAGCCGAAGACCTATGACATGTGTAATGAGAAAGATGTAAGTTAAAGCGAAGCGCAGCCTGACCTTCTTTCACGAAAGCGTTCAGGTAAGGAAGCTTCTGCAAGAGAGTAATATCTGGAATAGTATGCGGATCAGGCATCGCTTGATCCAGTTCTGCCTGAAGCTTCATCATGATATCTTGCCTGCGGCTAAGCTCCCAAAAGAAGTAGGACAACGAGTTTGATGTAGTATCAGTCCCTGCGATCCTAGGGGCATCAATTTAGCTCACGCTGTAGGCAGTCGAACGAGGGATCAACGCATACATATGTCCCATCATTTCTGAAATGATATCGTGGTCGGGCATGGCATGTTCAGAGGAATACTTGTGCTGGAGGAGGCGTCGCAACATCGGAATCTTCTCGGATTCACCAAGTTTTCCCGCATTTAACTCTGCTCGCATCTCGTACACGCGTGCACCAACGAACTTGAGAAGAGACGAGAATCAGCTTCATTCTCCGCATTGAAAGCATAGAGAGGGAACAACCTCGCCCATAATCTTATCAGAATCACACATCTGGCGCCACCGGTTGTTGGGAATACGGCAGATCAAATCCCACACCCAAGGGGGTACGGCGCTTCTCTGCAACCCCTGTCAGTCTAATTTTGATGCAAGGTCGATCGCCTTACGATAATGCCTCGCTTTGGGAAATCCGCAATCGCAGTGGCCATAGAATCTTCGACGCCCGCAATCCATTTACTGAGAGCACACTGTCGGTAGCCATGAGAAGACGCAATAATAACGTCAACCATATAATGGCGGAACAATGCAAGACAATCCAAAGAATGTTTGCCCCCGATATGTTCCAGAACCTGGAATATGTGCATTAAAAGGGAAATGACATGCTAATTTTCAGGGGCATACCGAAATAAGCTCGAGGGTATAATCATGTACCTCGGGCTGGAAAAGAGCGAGATTGACGGGGATATAGTGAGGAGCATAGCCCTTTCGCCGGGTGACATGTCCCTCATGGTCCAATGTTGTCATACTGGTCAGAAAATCAGCATATATGCACGTTTAACAGATTGCACTGCACACTCACGCATGATCATTCTCATTTCTAAATGAACTCGTGAGCTAAAATCGCGTCAAATACAATGTAAACGCACGTTAAAAGACTCTTGTAGAAAGTGCTCTTGTCGAATTTGTAGACCGAGTAAATGCTTCTCATGGACGTCAGATCTTTGAAGATGACCTTGTTTGGACCGATTCGAACGACGGGTCCATACTTGTCGAAAAGGCGGTGATTGGTCTTGCATTGTTGGAGGCGCAAGATGTGTGTTGTAATCCAAAAGTTAGAGACGGCGGCAAACCAAGGGCCGGGTATCGAGCTGAGCGGGGAAAGGAAGAGGTTGTATATAGCGCGAGAGACAATGTAGACTAGAGAAAGAGAAAGAGTGGCGAGAGCGATGTTGTGGGTTATCCAAGAAACTGAGATTGGGAACGCAGCGGTAGCGATGAAGTCCATGGTGGGCGTAGCAAATGGGAAATCCAACAAAGACAACAAAAAAGATGCCTGCGACGTCGGCGGGCACAAGTGATAAGGGGGAAAGAAAAGAGAGATGACGCCTATGAGGAATTCAGAACGTAGCTGGTATATATACCATCTATAAAGCGTGACAAAAACATATCCAAATCGCGGTCACACATGGTCAACGGAATGTCGCCGATGGCGGTTGGATGTCACTTCCTAAACGGACTTGTAAGTAATCCTACTTCCGAGACAATTTTGGGATGCGATATTCCTCTTCTAGCCCCCTCGCCTCCGTGACACTCGCTTTGGGTAGTATGAGACGGAATTTTCATTAGTAACAGTCGCGCTGGGAACAAATTGAAGACGATAGCATCGTACGTGAAGCCAAGGACCGACGACTGGGAAGACCTCCGAGTGATAGATAACTCACAAAGACTGTGGAGGGACCTGACAATCACAGTAAATGGTAATTTCAATAGCAAGCAATATAATCACCTCGGGGAGTAGTAGGCCGCCATCATCGCTCATGCATAGTGTTTCAAGCTATCACATAATTAGCAAGCGCCACTATAATGATGAACAGGTCAAATGATATCGATGGCAGAACATAAAATATGTGTCATTATCACGTATCAAATAGCAACAGCAGGATCCAGACGACACTGTATCGGAACAGTAAACCACCCGTTGAATGTATGCCGCGATTCCTTTGCCATGAGGACTGATTCCGAGGACAACTGTCTTTAATTCTGGGATTCATCTAAGCCCATCCGGAGAAATTTACATCGTCCTTGGCACAGGAAGCATCGCTTGCACCATATAACGAGAGGTTGGAAGAGAAAGTAGCACGAGGACGAGCAGGGTGAGGCCGAGCGGCTCAGTATCGACGCTCGAATAGGTTCGCGGAGTTTCTAATTAACACGTGGTTGCCTTTTCCGTTTACTTGGCCGCCGGCCCTCATAAGTGTAAAACACCAAGTGCAAGTAGTGCAACTTGAGGCTTTGGAGGATCGCAGATTCATCTGCATGGATGTAGCACTTGACCGATAACTTGCGTGCTCCAACCCCCCAAGTCTACTTAGTAACCGCATGATTACCAGTGGTCATCGTATCTAACGCTCGTGACGGGGATCCGCCATCGCTGAATCAGAGCCGATTAGCAGGACCCGACACCGCCGCATCCCCAAAACCAGCAATTTGTTGATAGCCAACAGCTGTAGCAGTATCGACAATAAATCAACGTTAACTCAAAAAAACGAAAACTCGGACCGTGTCCACTTGCACAAATCGACTTCACATCATAGCCGACGCCACCCACAAGACATCAACTGTCGTGGCCTATACAGTTGTACTCCCATCCCAGCAGTACCTGTCCATGCAGGAAGAGCAAATACCACTTCTCTCTATTCCTGCTCGCTCCCTTGCACGGTCGACAACGGCGCATGCGAGACACGACGGCCAATACGGATCAGTCATCGCTCCGTCTGTTGGATACCCCTGGGTCGAGATGACAAAGGTCTGGCTAAGCATTCCCTGGATCTCTGACGACAAATACGTAGTTTGAGACGTCGAAGTATTAGTAACAGGAGCCGCGCCATCGTGGGGTGGACCACCGTTTGCAAGGTATATAAGAAGCGGGGTGCTTGCGTTCGAACTGGTCGTATTGCATCCAAAGAACGTCGGGCGCGTAGTCAGGTTTTGTGCGGTGTATTCTTCTAGAGAGGTGGGAACAGGAGGGAATGAGTAAGAAGAGGGATAAAGCGAAGTACGATTTTGCGTAGCCTAGCAAGGATTCAGATGCGGAAGTAACTCTATAAGCGTGTATGCTCACAATCAAAGAGCTGCCATCCGCAAAGTCATCGATATCATCGGTCTGAGTTAAAGATCAACTGAAGGTCGCCACGTTCTTAGAGAAACCTGCTTACTGCATCAATGGCGAAAATGACATCGACGCCACGTGCCTTCACCAGGAGAGGTTGCAGGGGAATAACTTCACCATCCTCACCACCGTCCACCATATTCAGGTTCCTTTGCGCCGAATCAACAAAAGTGTCCGGTGCTACACCATAGAATGAGTTCGGCCAAGAAGCAATATCATATTCAACCCCGGGTTCAGGCATAAGACTCTCTAGAAGATCTAAGATGGGCCCCTCAGTCGAAGTAAAGGTACCCTGCCAGCTAGTTTAGAACCGCAGAGACGATAAGAGAACGGAACGGAACCTACAGTTAAATTAGCCTCGTTGAATAGTTCGGAAGATGATGCAGCAATAAATGCAGATTGATCATAGTTGGTGACACAGATACTGTTATTTGTCGTCCCCAAATATTTGGTAGGGACAAATGCAGAGAGCTGCGGGTCAAAAGATCCCGTTTCAACTGTTCAAATACGTTCAGGGCTCAGGAACAAAACACCGTGCTTCTTAACTCACAAACATTGAATTCAAATATGGGATTGGTCAAGGGTTCGAAGTCTCCAGCAATAATCTCCGATGAGTTCTGACCTGGAGCTTGAAGGTCTGCGACCACAATTGGGAATGGTATTGAATATGACGCAAATGAGGTCCTTTAACTAGAATCAGCTAACGGAGTCAACAAAATGAGAGGAACTTACGTGTTTGCAACAGCAGACCATAATATGCCAGCTCCATGAGTGTACGACTCGTTATAGAAATTGGACGAGTCAGTGCCATTGGCAAAATGTCTGGCTATCGTACGCGCCCAAACGTCCGCAAATGTCACTACATAACCAGCGTAATACTTTCCAAGTAATTCCTCCGCAACGGCCAGATAGTATTCGTCATCCATGGTGGAGTTCGTGCTTGGCGTGCTGAGATCATAGTCAGCATTCCACCCTCCCCATGAATTATTGGACACTGCGGGACTAGCGGGTCCGAAGACGAGTTCTTGGATGGTGGGGAAATTGGCTTGAACGAGGGATGTGACAAACCACGATCCACCTGACAATCCCGATAGATAGGTTGCTGCCTGGAGTAACCCGCCTGTTCCGGCGGCCTCTGAAGACGAATTCCGCGCATCTAGCGCGTTCAACACTCCTGCACCAAAGATTGCAGCCCTATACCCTCCTCCACTCGTTGCAATGCCTAAAGTTGGGATCTCAGAGGTAGCTCCCGAAAGAATTTCCGAAACATAGTCAGGGAGAGAAGTATTAGTGGATAATACATTGGATAGGTATGTTTTCCAAGCTTCCGGAAGAACATTGGTCTTGCGGGCTTGGACGTAGGAGGCCTCAGATGAACTGAGGGTCTGGTTTCCAGGAGTACCAGCCATCCGCACCAGGTTGAAGTCTGCAGGACATCGCACAGCAACAGGTGTGTACGCCTGAGATGCCACGGTCTGGGCCATTGCGGATATGCTCAGCCATGACAAAAGGGTAAGTAAGATAGCAAAGCGATTTTGCAGCATGCTCGAAAACGCGAAGAGGGAAGTGTAGTCTTCACCGTCTGAGCCGGTTTCGATACGTGAGGAAAAGCTGTATGTGACGCCCTTATGAATGCGCAATACACGTTTCAGTGATCCCGAGCGGGCTGTAGCATATTACGTGTGAGTCTAGCAGTTCCAAATTAAAGAGCGTGTTGAGCTCCCTGCTATTCCAGACCTGAACCAATGGTGAACTGGCACGTTCACCTCTGCTGTATTGTACTCGACGATGATGACGGTCTGGAAGAACGCTTGTGCGCTGTCGAAGATCGAAGCACTCCGAGATTTACTGTAGACCTGCCCCAAATGACAAAAACAGGGCCGTGACCGGCGCGCACCAACTCAGTCAGCAGGTCAGTAACAAGTGCATGATCACGAGCTCTAGGATAAAAATATAACTTATCTGAGAATCAGCCAAAACTCTCTTATTCACCAGACCAGTGACAAACGTGTACTACACCCGTGTCGCCACAAGTTAAGTAACTGGGTATGACATCGAACACGTTTGTTTTACTTCCGAGCCAATTCCCGCATGTTTGCTAATGAGTACCAAAGTGGAGACCAAGTTGGTCAAAAGACAATACAGTGGTGGGAAAAAGTGAGGGCTCCACATGAATGTGCATGCATAGGTGCATGAATGCTCGTTTTAAAAGGGTAGTTGAAACTTGAATACGTGGCCAACGATATGCGAGCAGACGCATTAAGTTACAAGTAATAGAGCAAAGACCTAAAGCGACTCGTCGGAGTATCAAATTTAGTTATTTATTAACAAGGTCAGGGCCGTGGCTAGCGAGCCAACTCATGGATTCATCATGATACATGACATCGGTATCATTGACAGGCAAAAACATGCAGTGATGAAGCATCAGGTGACCTGCACAGTCGGTTGTTGGGAAATACACGTGTACGTACTATGCGAGTTATGTCCTCATGCATGAACTGAAGTCTGAAGTTCGACAGTCAAGGATAGCTTTGATAGGTCTACATTTTTATTGATTAAATGCAAGTGATAGAGAAGGCTGAGAGCTCGCTCATCTCGGCAATCCCACCAGTGTCGTTCATATGCCATGTGGCTTAGATCAAACTCAACACGTCCTCTGCCGAGCGGAAGCATTAATTCATCCGGGATCTTCGTAACAACCGAGTCGATTATCCAGAGGAGTCGAAGACATCTATCTTGTTAATTATATGCAAGGCCGAGATTCGCTGGTGCACCTTGGGCTATGGACGCGACAGATGTCACAGGGTGAACTCATGCGCTCTAGAGCTTCTCTAGCAGTTGAGCATGCTGATTGGGATCAGCACCATTTTCCAAGTCAGACTCACCTGGTTACTCGCAATCGATGAGTCACCTTCATATGACCAGCGTTCGGGAGAAGACGGTCGTGCCTTTGGGCGCTTTTGGACGACTTCAGCCTTATTCTGGGACACTAATTACACATCTTTGTCAACCCACAGAAGTATTCGTTCCCCATAAACTAATAAATTTTGCCACGGGGTCGGCCCTGGATGAAGCACGCGTCAGAATCAGCGTGATCCTCATAAGCAATGTACCGAGCTTCCACCATCGATCGCTTCGCTAGATTTGCGGGCTTCTGTAAGAGAAATTGGCCTCAAATCCCTCGATAGATTGTCTTTGCTCATTGAAAATGGTCGACGTTATCACTTATGGATAAGTCTCAAGGAAGCAGGGTGCGAAAGTAGTGAGTTCTGCGTTGTTTGAACAACAGCCCAGCGTAAAGGCGGTGCCGACGTGTTATTTCAGGTGTTAACAAATATTCGGTGGCTGAAATCGACTTGGAGAAGGCGCTTTGTTGATCATGGTGCACACGTACGAAAGTACCAACAGAACCTGAGCCTAGGACATTCACTGTTACCCGTATCGCACAATGTCAGAGACGCATATAGGGGGAAAAGATGTTTACCATTTGCCGAATAAGTAGTGACATTATCGATTGAACCACCTTCTCTAATATCATCACCGTTGATAACACTGCAACCTTCGAGCCCGGAGGACGTCCGGGAATGATCTAGGGTCATGTCTATGAGAGACTCCGGGGGTATATGAGGATCAAATTTAATCTAATCGAATTTCAGATTCCATCAGGCGTTATTATTATTAGTTATAGTCGGATGACGGGGCTTTCAGTCGCTCTGCTTCTATACAGCGTTGGTGGTGTGGTGAGTTATGAAATGCCATACATTACAAGATGGGGAAAACATGAGCAAGATATAAAAATATATACTCTAATCACCGAACTACGGTGATGAACGACACCCATCATGTTGCGAATAGGCCTTTGAACGCGCCACTGCTCGAGAGCTCGAGAAAACTGGAGGTTGATATCAACAACAATAGTCCAACGCTCGCGAGTGCTAGCGCCGGGCTGTGCGTCAATGGCTCAAGAGTCCGGAATAAAGAAGAGACAACTCCGAGGCGTCACATCATAGGCTAAATATCAATGTCATAGAAGATAAGGCAATATCATTTGTGGCCGAATCGTTGACATACACACCTTCACACCCGCGAACCACCTATGCTATCTCGACACATGAGCCAGATCATACCACGATCCTTCAACTAGACATGCCATGACCAACATCAGCCGCTGTCATGGCCTTTGCTAGCTCCGCCCGAGGCAGCAAGTTTCGATGCCTAGAATTTTCGCGAGTTGTCTTTTTGTCTGGTCGAGTTTTCGCGATAGACCCTTCAGATAAGATGACAAGGCAAGGCCGCAGACCCTTCAAACACCACTCCATTTCCAGCCAGGGGATGATATGATCATTCCAGAAAGCCTGGAATATGCGATTGAGCGTGTCATCCCATGGATCAGGGGCACGCGAGAGATATACGGCCCAGTTATGACAGGCGTACATGAGAGCGCCGGAAGCTATCCGACCGCGTTCTAGTGCTAATCTGGCAAAGTCCTTGACTGCTGCACTACTTGAACAGCTGGCAGTAAAAGAGCGTCGCTGGTGATGATATACTCGTTGATTGCTTCCGACGTTCTCAAGAATCCTTCCATTGTCACCCAGACAGAGGCGGCAGGAGTAGACTGCAGCCAGTCTTGTCCTCCCTCAGTCTGCAGCCAGTTTCGTCCTCCTCCCTCGATCTGCAGCCAGTGTTGTCCCCTCTTGGTACACACCCAGTGTTGTCCTCCCTGGCTATGCAGCCAATTTCGTACTCCCTCTGCCTGTAGCCAGTCTCCTCTTGCCTGTGTTTGCAGCCAGTATCGTCCTCCCTCTATCTGCAGCCAGTGTCTTCCTCCCTGGGTCTGCAGCCAGCCACGCCTGTCCACAGTCCCCAGCCAAGATTGCAAATCTGAAGTGCGTTCTCCTCGAAGCCACAGCATACAGATGACAGCTGATGGTGGCTCTAGTGGCTGAACAAAGAAGAATAATGAGTCTTTTAACTCATAAGGGTCCTCAGGTTGCTTAGCATTGCTCTGATTCTTCAGTTCTATGAGTGCATCCAAGAGAGCCGTGCTTTTTGGAATTGCCTTTATCAAGCGGAGAGAAGAATATGCGAGTAGTGAGTGAGGTGGTGCAATACCGCGTACTTGAGGGAGGCCGTAGTTTGATGGGTCGGAAACATAGTCGCGAATGGACGAGTGATTCACGGGGAGGGTGCTGTCTGTGGGGATATCCATGACAGACCGTAGCTGTACTATCATCCTCTCGACATCATAGCCCCGACCAGGGCCAATAAGTTTTGAGATTTGTGACAACGGCAGAGGGTCTGCAAGTGCAGCGACAATGGACAAGTGCAGGTATGCCTGCCCAGAATTGGCACACGTAGAGAGGATACAATCGTATAACCTGTGCACCTCCGTTCCTGCTAGCAGCTCGCTCGCTATCTCCCAACCTTCCAGGAATCTGTTAGGTGTTGACTACCCTCAAGGTGCCTATTGGCTCACCTTAAGATGAATCCGACCATTGACATCACTGCCATGGTATGCCTATAATTCAGGCGACTAACTAGCTATATGGCAGGTCTGGGAATATCTCCACGAACCATTTGTGAAAGACTGGAGGAAAACTACACTGCTTAAACCATGAAGCAACTTATATAGAACAATCACTTACTGAGGAAAAATTTTGGTTATAAAAAGTTTAGCGGGATCTTTATCGGAACCGTCTGTCGACGGGCATTTCTGAAAAATGGCAGGGATTGGCTTCATCTCGGTATCACTCCTACTATACCGTGACCAATCGAACAGTTGAGAACAAAAGAAACACGACAGAATAAAAAATGAAAAAAAAACATACACAAGTACCCTTTCTTTGCATCTCTGGCACAGCTGCGGAGCCAGCGGCTTGAACTTGTTGAAATCCCATTCCATTGGCAACGCAGATGGTAACCGAGAATCGATGGAGGTGTAGGAACATCAAGAAGAATGTTGATTGACCTGAACTTGAATTTGGTTAGTTTGACGGAAGCCCTGACACAGACCGTTCACTGGCGTAAGGACTGCATGGACGATGCTCGCAGCTATAAAATCAGCTGTCTCTGGCTCTGCATTGCTATTCTCTGGCAAGATTGTCTGATAGTATGCAAGGAGACTGCTCAGAAGTGTTTGGAAGCCGACTGGTCACTGCACAGCTTGGATACCTAACTTGTGCAAGCGAAAGATACATTGGCGTACGATGAACCGGATGTGTGGAACAGTTGTGTTGAACAGGAAGCCTAGCCAAGTAAGGGTCGCCCGTAGGTACAAAAACATGGAAATGAAACCCAGCCGTTACCCGTAACCTCGATGAACTAGTACTATGGGTGCATTTGGCTCAAATTTGACTAGCGTCAGGCATTCTTTCCGAACTTGATGTAACTTTGGAGTGTTTTCGCGTGTTCTGGGTAGTTCAAGATCATGGCAAAAATATTATCTAAGCTATTCTACCCCATGCCTTGTGACCCATGTCCAATCACGTCGATCTCTTCAACAAATCCTGCAGGTGTAATTCCTTCATCAACTTTCTCCAGTTCGTTCCAGTCAATAATACCTCCTTCGAAGATATGCGGGACTTCGTCAGCACCTTCTTGCAAGCCACGGCGTGATTCTAGAGCCTCGTTTTCAAACCTGCTAAATTCTTCAAGCAGTTCTTCATCCGTCATCGACTCTGGACCTGCAAGAAATTCGTCGTCCAAGCTGCAAGAATCACCAGTATGAATCTGGTTTTAATATTCACGCAGTCAGAAGGCAGTCAATGATCAGTGCGACACTTGAACTCACGGAAACAATTTGAAATTTGCACGTATCGCTTGCTCTGGAGTGACTGGGAGGTCCACGAACCCAAAGAGGTTCTTCTGTTTCTGTGGAGCATTAGTCGTAGTAGACGGAGGCTCGGATGAAGCAGAATCTGCATTTGGGATAGGTGGGAGTCTAGTAATGCTTGATTTCCATTTTTGAGGCAAGATAGCTATGGACTTCTGAGCGAACCTGATCTGGGGCTGTGAGGCGAGCATTCCGGTGAAGAACATGTTTGAGGTGTCTGTCATCGCGACCTTCTATACATGTTGAACAGTAGGTGCATTGATAAAATAGCGATTGGAAGAATTTGGAACTTTTTCCTGTTGGATCAAGTGGTTGGTGATTATTTTTCGAACAGGACGACCCATGGACTTTGTTAATAACAACATTCTGGGATGTACAGAGGTCCAGACACTTTTTCAAATGTCGAATATTTGTTATTTGCTCATACTACAAATAAGATTCACTTTGACTTCTGCCCCAAGGCCTTCGACCTACTTCCGGCAATTGCCATTGGCAGAGTGGCAGACTTCTGCCCACCATACTAGAGCCTCAGCCTTCACATGATAGAACGGGAGCAGGTTGAAACGAGTGACTAAAGATTTCATCCTCGATAAAAACGTCGATAATGCGTTCCGTAGGTATTCTCTGGTTTCTTGAAACCGTGTTACTCACACAGTTGGATCCCAAGTGACTTGAGGGCTGAAATATATCCACCTATCCACCCTTGCCAACCCATTCGCTGCGTCGAGGATGCGTCCACAACAGTGATACAATTTGCATTTAAGAAGAATATGTACAACCCCCAAATCTGTATGCTGTTTTGCGTCTGCCAAACAGTCCTCCGTCTACTTTGAGAATTCCACATTAGTTGGTGGTGGCATCAGTGAACGCAGTTGTGGCGAAACCGACGCGGGAGCTGGTGAAATCATACGCAACGTAGAAGCGTTGCATGAATACGTAGCCGAGAGAAAAGTCAGAAAAGCCATCTTGTCCACTGGGCGTGCCACGGTCACTAAAAATGAGATATATGGAACCCTCCTTCCCACGGATCTTGGTGTTGAGAGAACGAGGCCAAATCTGGGCATTAGGGGTAAGACTGTAGATTTGCTGTGCAAAATGGTGAACAAGGGGTGAGGGCTGACAGAATTGACGTACCTCGCCAATATAAAAGTCCAAGTTGCGTAGGGTACCGTATTTATCTTCCGGCATAGTGAGAAGTGTAGTCGCACTATCGTATACAGCACCGGTTGCGAACTGGTACTCCTGATAGGCATCTATCGAACGCTAATTAGATCATTATTACTCGCTGCACTCCGGTAGATACACACCAGTTGCAAGCGAGATAAGCGTTGAGCCACAATCGACGATGCCACCGGTCGATCTTAAGATCTCCCTGTTGTCGTATGTGATTCTCGAATTGACACTCCAATATCTCTGTGAACGCCCGGTGTTGACGGTAGGACTGAAATAAAACAATTACCATCAATCTGAATCTATGAGCCGAGGTAGCTTACGCGTATTCAATGTGACCGTTGTACTTGGTAGGGTCAGTTCCGCCAAAGGTGATTTGTCCAGTGATTTCTAGCGGCGGACTGACGTAGGGCTGGGAAAAGATACCAAGAACGTTTTCAGAAATGGCGCCTTGGCCAAACAGGCTGTCTGTGACAGTTGGAATCGGCTCTGTCGGTAAATCTGGCAGGCTGCCGACTGTCGAGGCTACAGGCCCGATGCCAATGAGACCGTCAAGTTCATGGAAGCCTGCTGTTTCGTCACCAACACCAATCGACTGCAAGGTGACGGTGAGCCCAGGACCGACAGTGACATAGTCGAGCCATTCAGTTCCTATAGACAATCGTAAGTATTTTCAATTTATGTTACCATTGTATGTCACACCAAAAAAGGAAGCAGACCCGTAATTGACTGCTACAGGTTGGCCAGTACAGAAGCTGGAGCCGGTTTCCATGTACTTTGAGGCACGAACCCATATGTTTGCGCTACCGCTGTCGAGAACCATGTTGTCTTCAATAATGCATTAGTAGCTGCATGTTTTCCCAGTATTGAACACACAAGTTGTGGGGGGGTTACCAATGCCAACTGCTAGAAATTGGGCGTAGTTCGCATGATTGTTTGTCAAAGGAACGTTAACCAATTTTTGTCTTTGCATGCTAGAATCACTGAGGGCCTTCACACGAGCTCCATCGCGCTCCAAGAGGTTATGAGTACCATTGTAAAAGTGTAGCCTGCTGGCAAGGGGGACGGAGATAGGGGAACTGGCAGCTTTAACGGGCGATCTAGTGATTGTAAAAATTATGAGAAGTGTTAACAATGCAGCGGTGAACATAGCGTAGTGGAAAGTAATATCATTCTCAGTGTCCTATTATATATGTGCGATGGCGATGTTGAGCACCTTCAAGGTGCCAGTACTAGCCACGTATAAAATGTCCCCCTTGAAAAAGCGGTGACAAGATGGTTGCCATTGAATCATCACGAGTCCGAGCACTCGGATTCCCGATAAAATGTGGCAAGAGATGGTTTGCAGGTGGCAGGAATTTACAAATCGCCCATTATTATATTATTATAAGGCGTGCTCAATTCTTACACCTGAGACATAGCCGGATTGGCGGGAGGATAATATTCAGGACATATTTGCAAAATATCTGTTCAATGTTGAACCTAAACATATAAGGGTCTATTCGGATACATTTAAATTTGCGCTGAGGCATGGCCGGATTGGCAGGAGGCAGGACATATTTGCAAAATATCTTAGATCTATTGTTCAAACGTTTAATGTCAAACCTAAACATATAACACACATGTAAAATTTGTGGTCATTGATTTGAAAGGAAGCCTTTGTTTCGACACCAGATTCATGCTCTATGGTATCAAAATTATGACAAAGTCTTCCCTCAATCTGCCTACATGCCATATCACAAATATATGTAAATTTGATGTCCAATACTATCGCAATACGGATTCCACTACAAATGCAAAATATTCCTGCAGGTATGATACTAATCTGTCTCGCAGGCGAATTCCGTGTGTATCCGTGCTTACGTTTATTTATACAATAATCAAGCTGCGTCGGACTTGTAAAATGTCGAAAGCCCCAGCGCTCATATTAATATCACTTCCTTTGCAAATAGAAACCATGCGTCAGTCCGTTGCTCCGAGTCGCGTTTCACATGCTGCATCCTTAGCATCCCAGGCCAATAATGTAGTAGCAACGTCCCGTTTGCTCGAGAAAAAGAAAGAGTTTGAGGCTGTTGCTGCCCTTGAACGTGCTAGCGCTCTCTTCCTCAAACGCATCGAAGGTCTTGCAGACGATTGTGAGGTTATGGCTGATGCCGGCCAAGGTCTCTTACTCCAATCCTGATTCTCGTCTATCATTAAATTTCCTGAACAGTACACGGTCAGGTGCTCGAACAGTGGCCTGTGATGTTCCACAGTTTGAGTTTGTTCTGTGAGCAAAGTTCCAATCATATTAACTTGTGATCTGATTATTCTGTAGTGAACAGCCGAGAACAGCACTTAGCAGACCCCAGTGATGACACCCCACCACTTACCGGAGAACGGCTTGTTCGTGTTCCGCTCGACGAGCTCCAAGCTGATGTGTCCAAGCAACCCTAACTGTGTATTACTGGGACTACTCCAACACACATCGTCGATGCCGTGTCGCATCTTTTCCCCTTCTTTTCTAAGAGCGTCGGGCCTTGTTCGTCTACATCTGCGACGATCCCAATGCAATTAATAACCCTTCCATTCTGCCAATGGAAACCGCACTTCACTTGCGATGGGATGAACCCTTTAGCCACGGTGTCACTGCGTGCATGTGGTGGACACAGCATGACAGTTTCGAGCATCCTATCAGTCTATCGATCTCTTTGAAGTGGATGTTACGAAATCAGTTATTACTGAACACAAATATATGTTGTTTCCTGTATCAGTACCTCAGTATTTGTAGCACACTACATACCAATCCAAAGTACGCCGCGTTTAGACTTCCACGAGGTGATTTTGTATCATACGTGTCAAAATGAATGTTTGTGTCACTGGTAGTAGCGCAGCAGCGGCAGACACTTTCTTTCTGTGTTCACTCACACTTGACTATTTCGTATAACTTGAGGGTTTTATGGACTACCTTCGCAGCTTCGGCTCTGCTGCAGTATCGACTCTAGTTCAGAAATCAGGGCTAAACTTACCATTCTCGCTAGGTGTCAAGGTTTACTCCTGTGAGACATTCTGGACTTTGTACGACGCTACCAAACGGGTAGGTTTACAACTCATCACAAGTTCCAGTCGTGTTCAGGCTAATCTGCAAGGCAGGACGATGGTAGTTTGGTCTCGGTCTTCGAGTATGATCTAACCCATCCTCTGAACAAGTCTACCATGCCTCTCGCCCGTAACTCCCTCCGCAAGCTGCGCACCATACGACATCCTGATGTACTTAGATTCATTGATGTCGTGGAATCCGACTCAGCCATTTGTATCATGACCGAAAGGGTTCGACCTCTGCCCCTCGCGCTATCCCAATCATCCTCCAACGCTCCACGCGAGCGAGAGGACTGGTTGATTTGGGGATTACACCGAATTTCAGTCAGAGTCGCCCTTCCTGTCTGTGTCGGGGCTTTACTGACATTTCGGGTTAGGTCGCTCTTGCTTTTCTAAACGATTCCGCTTCCTCCACCCATGGCAACGTTCGTCCAAATGCTGTCTTCATCACCCCTTCAGGAGAATGGAAGTTAGGAGGCTTTGAGGTGCTGAGCAATCCAAAAGACGATCTGTCTGTCATATATGTTTGTCCTCTTTTCAAGTGTCTCGTGCAATTTCCAGTAACCACGCCTTTACAGACCATGGGTGGCCTCATGCCAGACGCAATGGCATGTGCACCCCCAGAAGTCAAGAAAGAGGGTTGGTCTACTCTCAAAGAGTGAGTTTTCAGTTTCCGACACTCACAACACTATGCGGGCGCCCTTCTAATGCATGTGTAGCGCACCAGTAGCAGCTGCGGACGGATACGCTCTCGGTCTACTTCTCCATGCTGTCTTCAATCCCACCCACCCTCCACCACCGACTGCTCAGCCTCCTCATCCACCACCTCAAGTCTCTTCTAGAGGTGCCATACCCTTGTCTGTCTTTTCGTCCTTCAAAAAGCTCCTTAACCCGAATGTGAAATCACGAATGTCACCTAAGGATCTACTAAACATTGGTATGGCAGAGTCGGATGGAGAAGGACATGGATTTTTTGTACAAAATCGGCTCGTCAAGGTCTGCGCTGGACTGGATGGATTCACCTTGAGTAGTGAATCTGACAAGGCGTCATTACTACGGTACGTGTTGACTTTTAAACGCCCTCAGCAACCACTCAGTGACTTGGATGAGTAGCACGCTAAAGGAATCTGCATCTTCATTTCCCCCTGAACTCGTCTCTTACCGCATTCTCCCATGCCTCGCATCCGCGCTCGAATTTGGCGGTGCCTCAGCAGCAACCATCGTCCCTCTCGTCCTCCAATTTGGAAAGAACGTCGCACCTGATGACTATGGCTCGGTCATCGTGACACCCCTCGTGAAACTCTTTGCGAGTGCCGACCGTGGTACACGTATCGCGCTTCTCGACAGTCTCCCTGACTTCGCCGAGAAACTGGACAAGAAAACAGTTGTTGATAAGATTTGGCCAAACCTGGTATGATTCATGTTTCATCCATCCTTGCACGGCAGCTCATTTCATTGTCCACGCAGCAAACTGGCTTCACTGATACAGTTGCTGTCATTCGAGAAGCTACTGTCCGCGCTATTGTCCTACTTTCTCCCAAGGTATGTTGACTTTAAGGTGTAAAGAACGTCACTAATGATTTGTACAGTTATCCGACCGTATACTCAACAACGATCTCCTCCGCCACCTCGCCCGCCTCCAATCAGACCCAGAAGCTTCCATTCGCACCAATACATGTATTCTTATCGGCCGGCTTGGCCCTTCGCTGGGGTATAACACCAAGCGAAAAGTTCTTATTCCCGCATTTAGCATGGCGCTCAAGGATTCGTTCGTCCATGCTCGTGTGGCGGGCATTATGGCGTTCATGGCAACTGCGGAGTGCTTCGAGATAGACGACGTGGCTGGGAGAGTCGTTTCAGCTGTTGTAGGTGCTACGCTGGATAAAGAAAAGTGAGTTTTCAGTTCCCGTGCTACCACTTTAATGTATGTTTATGATTGCAAATGAATAGGTTGGTTCGTGATCAGGCATTCAAAGCTGTCGAGCTTTTCGTCAAGCGCTTAGAGGCTCACGCATCGACTATGGTAGGTCTGCAGTCCATAGCCCAGTTTGCATCACTTATAAACCCTTTTTTTACAGCCGGAGACAGCATCTACAGAAGATGGTGGGGACGATCTACCCACAAGGCTTCCAGGTGCATACACCCAAGCTAGCCTCGTCAACTCAGCAACCGGCGCAGCAGCCGCTCTCACAGGGTGGGCTGTATCCTCCCTTGGCAAAAAGGCACGTTTGATTTGTTTCCGCTGAAATTGATAGCTTACAAAGTTTGTTCGCTTAGCTTGCCCCTGCTGACATGCAAACAACGATCGCAAGTACCATCGACACATCAATATTGGCGCCAAACATCAATGGACGTGCTAGTTCCTTACCTATAACATCTGCTTCTTCCTCCACGAATCCATCAAGAAACAAAGGCCTGCAACTGGGCGGAAATAAAGCCACGACTTCTACGCTCGCTGAAGAGGTAGCTAATGAGGCAGGGCAGGGCGGTGGTCGTTTGTGGAATGACGATTTGATTGATATTCATGCTGATGAGGGAGATTGGAGTGCGTTCTTTCACCTTTAAAGATATCACTGGATCCAAACTTGCCTGTTTTTCTTAATAGGCGCATTCGAGAGCGCTCCGCCAGCTATGGAATCAAAGCTCGTGAGTACAACTGATGGTCTAGGATTTGGCCTATCCCTACGGGCCAGTTCTCCAGGTATGTTTTGTTTCCTTTTATGTAATTTTCCCTACTAATCAGTGATTTATTCGATACAGTTCTTGACGAATGGAGTGCAATGGCATCATCGTCTCGACCTACAAGTCGCTCACCTGATCCATGGAGGACATCACATTCTTCCCAGATCTCACGCACGCTCTCCCCACAACCCCGCAGATCCATCGGGCCTTCCACTCTCGCACCAGCATTCTCACCCGCTTCAAGCGCTCGATCGACACCAGTATCATCCCCTCGACCTCTCCCGAATACTGCCGATAACACACCGCCAACTAGTATGAGTGGGATGTCTAAGGAGGAGAAGGCAGCTGAGATGGCTCGGAGGAAGGAGGAGAGGCGATTGGTGAGTTTTTTTTGGTTTGGAGGCGTGGTGACTTATGCTTATTAACGTTTTGCAGCGTATTGAGAAGCTGAAGGAACAGAAGAAGAACGCTGCTGCTGGAAAGGTTTGAGATGTGATAGGGTTGATGGACACTTGTGTTTATGTGCAGAGTCACTGAGAGGGTTTTATTTGACCACGATATGATTATCATACTATGGTATGCACCTGAGATACAGCAGATATAAGGCTCACCGCACGTACAAGGTCACTAAGCTAGATCTGCTATTTACCACTAAACAAAGTCTAACAGTGCATAGTTGGGTATTAAACCTACCTTTCATTTTGATACCTATTAATTGTGGCGACTTACTTTAGTTGCTTCCAATTGGCTTCCAAGCTTCTGATTACTATAAGGCCTACTTATAGCTTTAATTGCAAGTTGCCCATAGTAGCCGTTACTAGTGGCTACTTATGTAATTTTACCCAAGGTTGGCGCGCGTGCGTACGTGCCAGATTCATTACCGCTCAAGCGCTCACTAGCCAACTGCAGAAAGACCAGCACACGTCTCGTTTCTTCGACGAAGTATCATTCTCACGGTATGGTCTGGCGTACTACCGGTCCGTTCAATTTTGACGTTCCCGAGTCAAATTCCACGTTACCTAGCAATTTCCTGTGCGGCGGCCTTGCCCTGTAGGCTCCAGCTGCTGCATCCAGGCAAGCGCCCGATCGTCCTCTCAACTTGATTGCATGCAACTACCATCCGCTCAATTGAATAGAACTACAACCAATCGTCCATTCGATCCCAAACACCCTTTATCAACGTTGATATCTTCGTCATCACGAAAATTCCCCAAATCGGAGAAAGGCTAATAAGGACTGGCCAGACTTTGATTGTTCATCACGGTATGTCGTCCCCTCCGAGATAGTGAGCACTATAACATTTTCTGCTGCCCGACTTGCTCCATTCAAACTCACATTCTATCATCAACCTCTGTCGATATGTGACTAGGATTAATGTAAATATCTCCTTCCTTTATCACCTCTCTCACTCTCTGACCTAACTTACGTACAGTTCCTGACGAGCTTTTAGCAATGACTGAAGGAACTTGGGAGAAGCTGTCCCAAGTTGCTGTCCCGGGTGTTGAATATGACTCTCCTGAACGCCAACCGCATCCGAAATGTTTGGAAGGGACCAGAGTGGACCTTCTCAAATACATCTATGAATCATTAGATAATGGCAAGAAGAGTCAACTCATTTGGTTGCATGGAACGGCGGGTGTCGGAAAGTCTGCTGTTGCGTTCACTGTTGCTGAACGGATGAAAGCTCTGAAAGTGACAGAAGAGACGAAAATCGAAACAAGGCTTGCCGAGACGTTCTTTTTCTCGCGTAAGCACACGAAACGCAGCACGACCGGTCATTTCTTTGCGACCCTTGCTTACCAGCTCGCAAGTAATTTTCCCAGTGTCAAGAACGACATGAATAGAGCTATCCGCGAGAATCCTGCCGTTCTAGACCCCAGCAAGTCTCTTCGTGATCAGATGAAGGCATTATTTCGCCAACCTCTCTGGCACTTGCAATCCAGGCTGCGCGAGTGTCCGCCTCCGGTGTTTGTTTTCGATGCCCTCGATGAATGCGCACCTGAAACCGTCGCCGATCTCATATCCCTCCTTGGCGAAGCTCTTCGTGATCCTGAGCTTCCCGTGATCCACATTCTGCTCACGAGTCGCTTGGAAGAGCATATCCGCAAAGCCATAAGAAAAGAAAAGATGCACATACTAGTGTGCGAGATACCGATGAACACTTCTAGGCAAGGCCATGCTTGAGCTAGCCAGTGAACTGCTACCTGGAACGGAAGTGTACGAGTTTTACAACTGTATCCTCGCTACCTGTTCGGACCCCAATCGGGCATATTAACACCTATCCATTGTTGCTGCCCTTGCAGACCCTCTGCCAATGTCACAGATTTCGAAACTCCTTGGTCCCGGTCAAGGCAGTGATGTCGCGACCGCACTGGTACAGCTACGGCCTTTCATGGATATTCCCGCCGACAGCAGCCAACCTGTGAATATCTACCACTCGTCCATTCGAGACTTTGTTTCAGACTTCTCAAACTGCAACATTCTTGGATTACAGCCCGTCATGGCACCACATTCCCTACTCGCTTATTCGTCTTTCCGATTGATGATCGAAGACATTCCAGAACGCACTGCTCTCATGGATGCTCTCTTAGAATTGAAGTCGCAGAGTCAGGCTATGGAAACCCATGACCCCCGGAACTTGCAACAATCATTAGCCTTCATCGTTGAGCCACCAGCGCCATTACAAGTTCTTATGGGCCTGCTATGGCTTCGGGGAGCTCGCGGTCCGGGTTTGCGGTCCTGGCTAGAGACTTTGGATGGACGTGCATGGCTGCAGACCCAAGGTGGGGAAGACTATCTGCAGACCCAGTAGGGAAAAGACTGGTTGGAGACCAGGGGCGGGGGACATTGGCTGCAAACTCATGTGGGGGACACTTGGTTGCAGACAGAGAGGGGGCGAGAGTGGCTGCAGACTGGGCCAGGGTGGTTGTGGAATCAAAGACAGCGACAAGTCGTTGGAGACCCTGGCAAATACATGCCATTGGGGACCTGGAGCAAGGAAAACTCGTTGGAGACGATCAGCGGGCAAGGCTGGCTGGAGATCCCGAGCGGGCGAGAATGGTTGGAAACCCAGTCTGGAAAAGAATGGCTTCAGACCTTGACCAGAGAAGTGCAGTTGCAACAGGCACGAGTAGCCGAGAATGGCTGCAGAAATTGCTGCAGACCAAGCATGGACGAGCGTGGCTAGAGAGAGATGGAAAGGAGTGGCTGGACACCGAGAACGGACAAGAATGGCTGGACACCGAAAGTGCGCGTGAGTGGCTGGTCACCAAGAGTGGGCGCCAGTGGGCGGACACCAAGAGTGGACGAAAGTGGTTACAGAATGAGAGCGGGACTGCGTGGCTGGGGACACCAAGTGGGAGTATGTGGCTGGACACCAAGAATGGACGTGAGTGGCTGGACACTGAGAATGGGCGGAAGTGGTTACAGAGTCAGAGCGGGAGTGCGTGGCTGGGGACACCAACTGGGAGTGTGTGGTTAGCGCTGATGAACAGGAGGGAGTCGCTGAGGACACTGAACGAGAGGTCGTGGCTGGAGTCACCGAGTGGGAGATGGCTGGAGTTGCCGAGTGGGAGATGGCTGGAG